>CM031917.1:2197065-2331782 GCA_018703695.1 Prunus fruticosa
TTCTAGCACAGAAGAGAGGCTCTCTCTAGAAGAGCAAGACGCAAGCGTCTTGTTAAACACTAAAAAGCGCTCAATATTCCAGTTGAACTTGGCTTGGATCTAGATAGCCAGATGACTTTTGTGTCCATATTTTATTTCTCTCCATCTTCATGGTATGACTAGCTTCTAAAATGTTCAATTTGAATTCCGTATAATCAACCCTATAACCTCAGATCACCATGATAATGTATTTCATAGTTTGGAACCAATAAATATGGATCTTTATTGTTTTCCGTTGATTTAAGAGTTGAATAAATAAGAAGGATGGAACTCAATTTTCTGTAAAGAACTCGTTATGCCTGATCTGCTATTTTTTCTCCATACTTGCGATATTAAGTTTTTTCCCGCTTCTATTTTATTTTAAGCTTCTAAGATCATAATAGGTTTTTTAGCTCTCAAATCAGGCCTCATAGGCTTAAGGGATATAAACCAGCTGGGCCCGAAAGTCACATTGTTCGGCCTCAATTTGTGGTTAGTTCATGAACTTTGTGGAGCGTTTTCGTGAACTTTCGCCTGCTCTCCCTCCTCAGGCACCGTTCCAGGCTCACTGAGGTATGGTTTCTCACCTATTTGTCGTGATCTGGCTGATGGTTGGGTAGGATTGCGTCAATTTGAGCGTAGGTAGTTTGATTTTCGAATTTGAGTTTGGCCGGGACTTCGGGTTGAATTTCCGGCTACTTCCGTGACTTTTCGGGGTATGTCCAAGAACAGAAAATGGCTCTAAATTAGGTATTTTACTTGGGGTAGGAGTTTTGAGCCGCGATTTTGCAGATTGTCCGGCGAAGCGATATCGCTTTGGAACCGCAGGGCGCTGCCACCCACAAGACCCGCCCTCAATTCCTTCTTAACTCGAGAACAATTCTTGGGAAATTCCACATAGATCTATGTCGGGCCCACTTACTAAAAATCGAGCACCTCTTCCAAATTAAGGGAAAAGTAGCCAAGACTTTCTGTGAAATTTCGCAGAATTAGTAAATTTGACATTCCCAAAAATTTCAACATGCATAAAACACATTTTAAAACACCAAATACTGTTAGCATGCACAAGTTAACAACATGCAATCACATAATAGGCCTCCAACCTTCAATTTAAAAACCAAACCATTCATGACCTCCAAACAATTATACGATTACTCCAAAATTCCATTAAACCGATTTCAAATCCATTAACCACATCAAAAATCCGATACACATTCAAAATCGATCAAACCTTTTAAACGCAAATAATATTTCGCGCTGCACCTGGGAGACCCCAAGGCTGCCTACGAACCCTTGGACAAGGGATCAAGCCAGACGAGTTCTCATCATCAATAGTCACAATTCCGATAATAGACAATTATTAGAATCCAACCAGCCAATACATTTCAGATCTATTACAATTCTAAATCTAGAAAACACATTGAAACATTATCACTTTCTTCCCACTGCATCGTATTAAGAAGACATCACATGCTTGGGACTAACTCCGACTGGCCTGGGCAAAATAAAATCATCCGAAGGCTTGGACAAAACTCCTACCGGCTTGGGCAAAATAAATCAATCTCCAAAGGCTTGGGCAGACTCCAATTGGCCTGGGCAAAATAAATCTCGAAGGGCCTAGGCAGATTCTACCTGGGCTTGGGAAATAAATCTCTGAAAATAAATCTCTGAAGGCTGCACAAACTCCAACGGCCTGGGCAAAATAAATCAATCTCCGAAGGGCTGGCCAACTCCCACGGCCTGGGCAAAATAAATCTCCAAAACTCTCCAAGGGCCTGGACAAACTCCACAGGCCTGGGCAAAAACAAAACTCCCGGGGACCTGGGCAAAATAAATCAATCTCCAAAAAGGCCTGGGAAACTCTACGGGCCTGGGCAAAATAAATCTCCAAGGCCTGGCAAAATAAATCAATCTCCGTAAGGCCCTGGCAAAATTTTTACCCGCTTGGGCAAATAAATCTCCAAATGAAATCTCCGAAGGCTCTAGAAAATAAACCCTCAAACATAAAACCCATAACCTGGGGAACCAGAGGTAGAACTACATAACACTCAATTAACATTTAAGCACCCCACAGAAATCAACAAAGATAACACTTTATTATTATATATAAACATTCAAGACACTTCTAATATGTCAAATCCCCATGTATCATCATTACTTTACAAAAATAAGGAATTCAACTAATAAATATAAAACGCATTTAAATAAACCATTAAATTCAAAAGCATAAGGGACGTTTGGAAACTCGTCCAAAGGTCAATCGAGGACTCTTCGAAGAGTGGGACTACCCGGAAGACTCACGGTCCAACGAGGGTCAACTACCCATACTTGGTCAAACGGGCCGCGGGGCCCACGACCTCATTTTACGATCGAAAGTTCCTATGGGTTCCACAAGGTCTAGGATACACGTCCTTGAAGAATTTGGTCTTAATTGGACGGTTACATCGCTCGATTACACCATTTGAACGTTATCGTAAACACAAACTTTAACTATTAAATTAGAAAATCCTGCTTCTCTTTCTACCGTGAAATCCTACACAATCCTAGAAATACCTAGATCAACATATATTAAATTGCGAAACGATGTTGCTTTAACATATCGAACCCTGAAAATCACACAATATGTAAACTCCGTTCGAGGGTTCAAACGTTATCAAATCAGATCCGCGAATTCTGACGCGCGTGACCACTAGGAGATCGCGTCTGGGACATAATGCCCCTCTGCACAGTCACGCGCGCTGGAGCTTGGTGGTGTCCAAAGCGATATCGCATCGCTAGAAAATCTTAGAATTACGGCTCCAAACTCCTACCCTAGTTAAAACCCCTAATTCGGAGTCACTTTTGTTCTTGGACATACCCAAAAAGTGACTGAAAGTGGCTGAAAACAGAGGCCGAAACTCGGAGATTTTCCAATTCCAAAACGACTTGCCTCCACTAAATATTGAAGCAATCCTACCCAACCAGCAGCTAAGAATCAGGAAAAATAGGTGGAGAAATGAGGGAGAATGAGCAGCTGGAAGTTTCAAGTTAATCAATCGAGCGCATTTTGAGGTTTTTCCCTTGAGATTTCTGCGTTTCCAGGTGTAATACCCTAAAAAATAATATTTGGTTTTATTATTTTTGTGGAAAATATTATTAAGTCGTGTGACTATTTTGGGTGTTGTATGATTTTGGTTTGATGTGGAAATATTGGAATCGAGTGACTTAATCTCAAATTGTGACAAAAATACCTTTACGATTAAGTTTATGATTTTTCAAAGGAAGTACAAGAAATTGAAGTGAGAAAATTATGATTTTTGATTTGGAAAATCGAGATTGATCTCACGAACGTGTAGGAGCAAACGGTTCTTGAATCTGAGTTGAAACGAAGAAGTTATGCTCGTTTGAAGTTTTAGGGACTTATTTGCAAAAACTAAACAGTGTCAGATTTTGGTTTATAAATTGCGGAGGGATACTGTGCAATTCCAGTTTCTCCATTCGGGTCCCTGAGGTTTGAGAGCTGTCGGAGAGGCGATTTCCGGCTGCTGCTGCGGAGGCGTAACAGTGGAGGTGATCGACACCATCAACCCAGACAGAAAGCCTGCTATCTTGTGAATATAACCCAAGAAGAATCGGAGCCATCGGAGTTGCGGTGAAGGCACGGCGACGCTCGAAGTTGGTTCGTCAGAGTGAAGTCAACGACTTCAACCCGGTCGAGCCACTTACACTTCAATTGGACCTCCAGGTAAGAATTAAAGTTATTCTACTCAGGATTACAAACATTTTGGCATAGGTCTTGACCTCGACTTCTAGGTCGGTCCGTCGCCCAAAATAGTACCCAAACCACCACCGGCTTGGTCCGTGGCGATTTGAAGTTAGGGCTTTAGAGACAGAATGTAGTCCTGGAGTTACTGAACATGATAGTATGTTTAAATTGTTGAGATTCCGTCGTTTAATCGACGATTTCTGAGCCTCACAAATGTGGACCATTGATTGGAGATGATTTTGACCGTTGGATTCGTGTCCAATTTTAATTATGTTGTAGCTGGTGTTGTGAGGAGTCTGGAAGTTCAGACGTTATTACTATCGGATATCCGTGTAATGTAGAATAATCCGACCGTTGGATTGGGCCCAAATTGTTGGGAGGGTGATGTAGGGACTATTTAGAGGCCATTGGTGCAATCAGATTTGGAATCCGAGGTTGTGGGCCCAAGGCGGATTTTTGGGGTGTCCTGTAAACATGTGGGACCCACGGACCCAAATAGTGACCTTTTGGACAATGGGTGTCATTGGTCATGATTCGACGTCGCAGCACATACGGCACAGTTTTGGAGTTGGTTGGATGAGATTTGATCACTTTGGAGCCCTGCCATCCAAAGGGCAATTTCGTCATTAGATTCGAAATCTTGGATTTTGGAGTTTTGTGCTGAGTTCAGCTATGTACTTTGCTTAGGTACTATTGGAGTTTGAGTTGCTCGTTGAGGTTTGAGATTGAGGATCCGTTAAGTTGTTGAAGATGCAGCTTGGACGAGAGGTGAGTAAAACCATCCAAGTCGTGAGTAAAATCACGAATTATTATATTTATTATAATGTGACCTTGGATAATGTTAATGGCTATAATTAACATGTTGGTTGTGATTTTATAAAATGTTTTAATTTGATTTTAAAACACATGAACTTGTTCTTCAAGGGTTCATGCGGTAATTGAAATCTATTTTGTTTTGAATTAATTATTATTATTGGAGATTTTGGTATTTAACCATATAACATATGTTGTGGATGTATGGTGGAAATTCATTCTGCTAATAACCACATAAATATATATAATAAATATATATTACTGTGATTGGTGTATTTGGCTATAAAACAATGTCTAATGTGAAATTACATTTCATATTGTTTTGGTGTTGGAGTTTTGGTGTTGACGGATTTAGGTGAGAATACCTTGAATCCTTCTAGTTTGTCAGGTGGGCATTCTCCGTGGCAAATAATGAGGGATAAATTACCCTAGGGAGCAAGACCCAAGAACAGTTAGAGCTCTAGCCTGGCGCCATGTAGTACTCATGACCGTGTGTAATCATGAGTGAACACTACTATGGTGTTTGTAGTGTTATAGATTAGAGGTTCATAGTATTATCTCTTCTATCCGTCAAATAAATGACATGTTAAAACTACTTTGAAATAAAGAGTTTTGGTGTGGTCAAGGTGGTGATTCGAAACATCTTTAAATAAAATAAAAGAATTGTGATTGTGATGATATTGATGATTATGATTACCTTGGTTATACAAGGATTGTGGTGTGCTAATGAAAGTGCATGTGTTTGTATATTATGTGCAATTGACATATTATACTGCGGACGTGGTTTACTCATACGAGCTTTAGAAAGCTTACCGAGTTGTTCTGGGTGAACCCGGTGCACTATTCAATGGTGTAGGGGAAAATCCTGCAGGTGGTAGAGACGGTGAGCAGGAAAATTAAGGTGAGGAGCAGGAGGCTCATTGGTGGTTCCAGAGAACTGTAAAGTGTGGTGTGAGAGTGTTGGTGAGTGTTAGACTTCCGCGTGTGAAATAAGCTCTTGAGGAGCGATGTGTGTAAAATGATGATTGTTCATTTATTATGTGAGTTTGTAATGTAATATTTGACTTAGAAGAGTTGAGTCATTATTGACATTGTGGTTCCTAACAGTGGTGTTGTATCAAGAAAGAAAAGTTTAAATTTCTAGGTACTTTTGTTGAAGGTTCCGAGCTTCGTCCCGGATTGTTGGTTGTTCTGTTCAATTTTGGAGATTAATGGTTGTTGAAAATTCGGGCGTGACAGTTTGGTATCAGAGCATATGGTTCTGCTTTGATGGAGTGTTAGAGCTTATGGTCAGCTCTCGCAGTTTGCTAACTGCTCAATTGTTTGCTTGTCGGAACTTTGGGTAAGTTCGGAGACCTTTTTGGTGTTTAACTTTAAGAAGGGCTTAGGTATTAGAGGAATGGATCCTCTGTTGTTGTTGTGGTTGTATGTTAATTTCAAACTGTTTATTTTGAGATAATACTCAAGTATGGAATTAACAGTTTGTTGGTCTTTTGCCAGAAGGATAATGGTTCAAGGCAGAGGCCGAGGCAGAAGGTAGAGGCCGAGGCTCAGGCTGAGGCCAAGGCAGAGCTAGTGATGAGGGCGAAGAGCAAGGAGCTGTAGAGGCTACTTTTGAAATTCAAGAGGAGTCTGAAGAGGAGATTGGAGAAGAAGCTCCTGCCGGTGCGCAAAATATGCGCAATGTGCCAATGGATGATCGTACAGCTGATCTATTTGCAGAGTTCTTGCGGGCACGAGGGCATGGTGTTCCTCCACCACCACCAGTGCCACCCCGCAGATCCTTTCAGAATGTCCCAATTGGTTTATGAACTCAAGAAACTGGAGTTAAACCCTTTGAGGGTAAAGTGGATCACATGAAGGCGGAGAGGTGGATACGGAATCTTGAGAACTACTTTAAGATGTTGCGTATGACTGGTGTTGAGAAGACGAGTGCAGCTTCCTTTTACTTACACGATGAGGCACGAGTGTGGTGGGATACGGTGGAAAGATCACATAATGTGGACCAGATGGATTGGGAAGAGTTTTTGGCACTTTTTTACAAGAAGTACTTTTTAATACCGTAAAAGAGGAATTACAAATGGAGTTCATAAACTTGACACAAGGGACCATGACTTGTGAGGGAGTATGAGGCACGGTTTCCTGAGTTGTCTCGTTTTTGAGACCCTCTAGTGAGTTGCAACAAACCCAGAAGTTTCAAAGGGGTTTGAATGCTTATGTAAAAAAGATGGTGACTGGTTTCCGCCATACGAAATTGATGAATTTGGTGGAGTGTGCAGCTTCCATCGAAGCAAATAATAATGAGTTCAAGAAAAGTCTGGATGTCAAGAGAGATGTCAAGGGGAAAGGAAAGGCGCCAGCACAAGTAGCACCACTGGGAATCAGGGAGGTGTTGGCAAGAAGCAGAGGGACGGGGTACCTGACCTGACAAAAAATGATGCACATACTAAGCAAGCTGGGCCCATTAGATGTTATAACTGCAATGAGGTGAGTCATATGTCAATAAACTGTACCAAGCCTAAGGTGTATACATGCTTTACTTGTGGTCAGCCAGGACATATTGCTAAGAATTGCAAGAGTGAAAACAAACCGGGGAGACAATAAAGACAAGGAAATGCCAGAGTCTTTGCCGTGGGTCAAAGGCAAGGAAACACTGGTGTGGAAGGTACAATAACTCTCTTTCATAATCTTGTGAGGGTTTTGTTTGATACTGATGCATCACATTCTTTTATCTCTCGACCTGTTGTGAATGCGTTGGGATTAACTCCTAAATTGCTTGGTGTGCCTTTAACTGTTGAGTCACCTTTGGGTAATTCTGTGAAATTGATTTTGGTGTGTGAGTCTTGCCCATTGTTGATTGGTAATAAGGAGTTCCTTGCCGATTTAATTGTCCTGGATAATAACTCGTATGATATGATACTTGGTGTGGGACTGGTTACGGTGTAATCATGCTGTAATTGATTGTCATGGAATGTTAGTGTCGTTTCATACTCCTGGACAAGCGGTGGTTCGGCATAGGTGCATTAAAACTGATGCAACTATGAAGTTTGGGTTTCTAGCTCTTGTGGAAAGAGTAGAACGAGTTCTAGCATTGGAAGATGTTCCTAAAGTATCTTTGTATCAGGATGTTTTCCAAGATATCGCGGGTTTACCCCCAAGGAGGGTAGTGGAGTTTACTATTGAATTGATTCCGGGAACGTCACCAATATCAAAGGCTCCATATAGAATGGCACCTACCGAGTTGAAAGAACTCAAGATTCAAATTGATGGTTTAGTGGCACAAGGGTTCATTAGACCGAGTACATCACCTTGGGGTGCACCTGTCCTATTTGTGATGAAAAAGGATCACACACTGAGATTATGTGTGGATTACAGAATGTTAAACAAGGTGACGATTAAAAATAAGTATCCGTTGCCAAGGATTGAAGATTTGTTTGATCAGTTGAAGGGGGCAACTGTGTTCTCAAAGTTAGGGTGAGGGAGGAGGATATTCCTAAACAACATTTCGAACCAGGTATGGACATTATGAGTTTGTTGTCATCCCTTTCGGGTTGACTAATGCACCTGCTGTGTTTATGGATTTGATGAACAGAATATTCGGTCCTTACTTGGATGATTTTGTTGTGGTGTTTGTGGATGATATCTTGATCTACTCAAATAATGATGAAGATCATGATCGGCATCTTAAGATTGTGTTGGAAACATTAAGGAGGAATCAGTTGTATGCCAAGTATGAAAAGTGTGATTTTTGGCAGGATAAAGTAAAATTTCTCGGTCATGTGGTTTCTAAGGATGGGTATCCGTGGATCCTTCTAAAGTGGAAGCAGTTATGGAGTGGAAACAGCCTACTCCTGTACTGAGATTCGCAGTTTCTTGGGTTTGGCCGGTTATTATCGGAGGTTTATTGAGGGTTTTTCAAGTATTGCTGCACCTTTGACCAAGTTGACAAGGAAAGATGTGTCGTTCATTTGGAATGAGGATTGTGAGAAAGCCTTCAAGGAACTGAAGAAGAAATTGACTACTGCTCCGGTGTTGACAATTCCCTCAAGAGGAGGAGGATTGGTGATTTATAGTGATGCATCTCTTCAGGGTTTGGGATGTGTGTTGTGTTGGTTTTAAAACATTTTTAAGAAGTTCATTTGAATATTAAACATGCATTTAATCAAATTAATCGCAGCGGAAGAATATGGTGGTTGTTTAAATTCAAAAACAAAACTTCTTCCAAGTATCTTAAGCCATGAACATTGATATGTTTTTCATAAATGAAAATTCAAGAGAAAGGATAAGATCTAATTACCCTTGAAGCAATTATATGAACCAAGTTGTGTTTTGGTCTTCTCTTGATGATTTTCCTTTGTTGATCTCCTCTTGATCTTTCTCCTCCTTGTGAGCCACAAAAGTATATGGCCTCTAAGTCTCCACACCAATGGAACCTTGAGATGAGAAGAGGTATCTTGAGAATACAAGGATGCTAGTACAAGATTCTCAAGATTGGTTTCAATCTAAACCCCTTTGAAAGAAGATTGCGTTTCACTCTTGAAAACTCACAACTATCTCTCTTTGATCTCCCAAACCTCTTTGGTTGATGTTGGATTGTGTTTGTGTGTAAATGAGCTTATGGAAACAATTCCCATACACATGCACTTAACCATTTTCGGCCAAACCCCATTGGGCTTCCAAAATTGGGCCTTATGACACTTAAACCATAATATTTAGGTGTCTTAAGCCCTTGGGCTCGATACCCAACCATTTGGGCTTCCCTCTAACTATTATCGAGGCCCAAATATATTTTTACACGTAGTAAATCATCCACATCAAATCAATCAAATTGATTTCCTCATTCTCATTTGTATTACTCAAAGTTAACCATTTAAGGTGTGCGATCCATTAGGTTCTAATTTAGCAAGGCAGTGGGAAAACATTAGAACTCTTTCTAACCAACTGGAATTAAAACCCCTTTTTAATTCTTCATTTATTTGGATCGATCACAATCAATCCTAGGACTTCCACAAGCCAAGAATGACATCTAGCAATATATCATGGCTACCCAAGCTAATTAGAATAGATGAAGAACCTATTCAGTTGGAATTGCAATGCAATACGGTCCTTCTCTTATGCAATGTTTCCAATCATATTATTAGGGTACGGATTGATAATGTCAAACCCCTAATATGATTAACCTCATATGATTCAATAGAACATAATTAAAACCACTTTCTAAATGATGTTCAAGTACTTCGGCCGAAGATTCACTTGAATCATATCTTGAAACATTCTCCTTTCCTTATCAAAGGTAGAGATTCCTTATTGTACATTCACACGCCTCCATGATGAATTAAGAGATCCCAATAACACATAAGGAAAATCTTTTACGACTTGCCTTTGTGAGCTATCAAAGATCAATAACGCATCACAAGACAACCATGATGCCTCAGGTCTAAGGACTAATTTGCATTATTGCAACTATGAGTTCTCGTTTGACATATAGATAAATACTCCATACGAGAACTGCGGTTGATCGCGCTCAGTGTACTCATTCACTAATGAGCACCCACATACTTGTATTAGTGTCAACTACACAAATGGTTTGAGACCAACCATCCTCATTATTGAGCATACATAGTATGTGCCAATCTTGACGGTTTATCAATGCCCATTTGATAACCCTATGATTAGGAACATTTTGGGATACTACAGTTAGAGATTAAAGGTCTCCGAATCTAAACTTCTTTAGATTACTTTATCTCTTATTTAGTACACCCTGGACTTTTGTTTCTTTATGCGACATAAAAGATAACAAAATAATATTGCCCTTTATTTATCATATACGAAATGTATTCTAAGGAGATTACATCAAATGTATTGGCTCTTAGGGCACACGAGTGGAAGATGCTGGAAATGGTATCAGAGGTTGACTTAATACCAACTACAGTTGGAGGAGATGTTTTTCTGGGGAGTATGACAGTTCAACCTAGCTTGATTAGTAAGGTGATTCAGGAGCAAGCTCAAGATGTGGGAATGCGAGCTAAAATGGTTGAGTTAACAATTGAACCAACTTTTATAGGTCCTTCTGAGTGGACAATTGGGAATGATGGTGGTTTGAGATACATAGGGAAGTTGTGCGTGCCTAATCTGAGAATCTTAAGAGAGAGATTATGGATGAAGCTCATCGTTCTAAGTATACGGTTCATCCAGGAAGTACTAAGATGTACAAGGATCTTAAGAGACAATTCTGGTGGATTGCTATGAAAAGGGAGGTGGGACAGTATGTGACTAAATGTCTAACTTGTCAACGGGTGAAGGCAGAACATCAACGGCCATCAGGGTTGTTGAAACCTTTATCTATTCCTGTTTGGAAATGGGAAAATATTGCTATGGATTTCGTTGTGGGATTGCCTAAAACTAAGCAGGGTCATGATGCAATTTGGGTTATTGTGGACCGACTCACAAAATCTGCACATTTTCTGCCTGTATCTATAAAGTATTCAGTGGACACACTGAGTAAGCTCTACATTCGTGAGGTGGTGAAATTTCACGGGATTCCTGTATCCATTGTCTCGGATAGGGATGCTCGTTTCACTTCTAAGTTTTGGAGTAGTTTCCAAAAGGCCATGGGGACTAGATTGGATATGAGTACAGCTTTTCATCCTCAAACTGATGGTCAAACTGAACGAGTGAATCAAGTGATGGAGGATATGCTTCGGGCATGTGTCTTGGACTTCAAGGGAAGTTGGGATGAATATTTGGCTTTGATAGAATTTGCCTATAACAACAGTTATCACTCTAGTATTGGTATGGCACCGTATGAAGCATTGTATGGAAGGCCATGTAGATCACCTGTTGTTGGGCAGAGGTAGGTGATAATAAAGTAATGCATACAAAGGTAGTTCAAGAGACTACAGAGAAGGTTTCTATCATCAGAGATAGAATCCGCACAGCACAGAACCGTCAGAAGAGTTATGCAGATAAGAAACGGCGGAGTGTGGAATTTGAAGTTGGTGACCATGTATTTCTGAAGGTTTCACCAATGAGGGGAGTGATAAGATTTGGAAAGAAGAAAGGAAAGTTATCTCCCAGATTTGTTGGACCTTTTGAAATTCTAGATAAGGTCGGTGAGTTGGCATATCGGTTGACATTACCTCCAATGATGTCAAGTGTTCATAACGTGTTTCACGTGTCAATGTTAAGGAGGTATATTAAGGATGCTTCACATGTAATTGATTACGGTACTGTTGAAGTCAATGGAGATGCAACTTATGTAGAGGCACCTGTACGCATCTTGGAGGATGACCAAACAGCTTAGAACAGCTCAAGTGGATTTAGTCAAAGTGTTGTGGAGTCACCATGACGAGGGTGATGCCTCTTGGGAATTGGAGTCTGAAATGAGGAAGAAGTATCCTCATCTTTTTGAGGATCAGGCGGGTTGAATTTCGGGACGAAATTCCTTTAAGGAGGGTAGAATGTAATACCCTCAAAAATAATATTTGGTTTTATTATTTTTGTGGAACATATTATTAAGTCGTGTGACTATTTTGGGTGTTGTATGATTTTGGTTTGATGTGGAAATATTGGAATTAAGTGACTTAATCTCAAATTGTGACAAAAATACCTTTACGATTAAGTTTATGATTTTTCAAAGGAAGTACAAGAAATTGAAGTGAGAAAATTATGATTTTTGATTTGGAAAATCGAGATTGATCTCACGAACGTGTAGGCGCAAACGGTTCGTGAATCCGAGTTGAAACGAAGAAGTTATGCTCGTTTGAAGTTTTAGGGACTTATTTGCAAAAACTAAACAGTGTCAGATTTTGGTTTATAAATTGCGGAGGGATACTGTGCAATTCAGTTTTCTCATTTGGGTCCCGGAGGTTTGAGAGCTCGTAGGAGAGGCGATTTCCGGCGGCTTCTGCGGCGTGTGGTGGAGGTGATCGACACCACCAACCCAGATAGAAAGCCTGCTATCTTGTGAACATAACCCAAGAAGAATCGGAGCCATCGGAGTTGCGGTGAAGGCACGGCGGCGCTGCGAAGTTGGTTCGTCAATAGTGAAGTCAACGACTTCAACCGGCGGTTTGAGCCACTTACACTTCGAATTGGACCTCGAGGTAAGAATTAAAGTTGTTCTACTCAGTATTACAAACATTTTGGCATAGGTCTTGACCAACGATTCTAGGGTTGGTCCGTCGCCTGAATAGTACCCAAACCACCACCGGCGGTGGCGGCGCAGGGTGGCGATTCTGAGTTAGGGCTTTAGAGACAGAATGTAGTCCTGGAGTTACTGAACATGATAGTATGTTTAAATTGTTGAGATTCCGTCGTTTAATCGACGATTTTGAGCCTCACAAATGTGGACCATTGATTGGAGATGATTTGACCGTTGGATCGTGTCCAATTTTAATTATGTTGTAGCTGGTGTTGTGAGGAGTCTGTAGGTTCAGACGGATTGATGATCGACGTCCCGATCTTAAGTTATAATATTTCAAAGTTAAGGTGAGCGACCACCATTCGATCGTGTAATGTAGAATAATCCGACCGTATGATTGAGCCCAAATTGTTGCAGGGTGAGGTCGGGACTATTTAGAGTCCATTGGTGTAATCGGATTTGGAATCCGAGGTTGTGGGCCAAATGCGGATTTTTGGGGTGTCGGTTAGACATGTGGGGCCCATCTGACCCAAATAGTGACCTTTTGGACAATGGGTGTCATTGGTCATGATTCGACGTCGCAGCACGTACGTCACAGTTTTGGAGTTGGTTGGATGAAATTTGATCACTTTGGAGCCCCGTTGATCCAAAGGGCAATTTCGTCATTAGATTCGAAATCTTGGATTTTGGAGTTTTGTGCTGAGTTGAGCTATGTACTTTGCTTATGTACTATTGGAGTTTGAGTTGCTCGTTGAGGTTTGAGATTGAGGATTCGTTAAGTTGTTGAAGATGCAGCTTGGACGAGAGGTGAGTAAAACCATCCAAGTCGTGAGTAAAATCACGAATTATTATATTTATTATAATGTGACCTTGGATAATGTTAATGGCTATAATTAACATGTTGGTTGTGATTTTATAAAATGTTTTAATTTGATTTTAAAACACATGAACTTGTTCTTCAAGGGTTCATGCGGTAATTGAAATCTATTTTGTTTTGAATTAATTATTATTATTGGAGATTTTGGTATTTAACCATATAACATATGTTGTGGATGTATGGTGGAAATTCATTCGTGAATAACCACATAAATATATCTAATAAATATATATTGTTGTGATTGGTGTATTTGGCTATAAAACAATGTTTAATGTGAAATTACATTTCATATTGTTTTGGTGTTGGAGTTTTGGTGTTGACGAATTTAGGTGAGAATACCTTGAATCCTTCTGAGTTTGTCAGGTGGGCATTCTCATGGCAAATAATGAGGGATAAATTACCCTAGGGAGCAAGACCCAAGAACAGTTAGAGCTCTAGTCTGGCGCCATCTAGTACTCATGACTGGTGTGTAATCATGAGTGAACACTACTATGGTGTTTGTAGTGTTATAGATTAGAGGTTCATAGTATTCTCTCTTCTTCTATCTGTCAAATAAATGACGTGTTAAAACTACTTTGAAATAAAGAGTTTTGGTGTGGTCATAGGTGGTGATTCGAAAAGTTCTTTAAATAAAATAAAAGAATTGTGATTGTGATGATATTGATGATTATGATTACCTTGGTTATACAAGGATTGTGGTGTGCTAATGAAAGTGCATGTGTTTGTATATTATGTGCAATTAACATATTATACTGTGACGTGGTTTACTCATACGAGCTTTAGAAAGCTTACCGAGTTGTTCTGTGGTGAACCCGGTGCACTATTCAATGGTGTAGGGGAAAATCCTGCAGGTGGTAGAGACGGTGAGCAGGAAAATTAAGGTGAGGAGCATGAGACTCATTGGTGGTTCCACGAACTGTAAAGTGTGGTGTGAGAGTGTTGGTGAGTGTTAGACTTCCGCTGTGTGAAATAAGCTCTGAGGAGCGATGTGTGTAAAATGATGATTGTTCATTTATTATGTGAGTTTGTAATGTAATATTTGACTTCAGAAGAGTTGAGTCATTATTGACATTGTGGTTCGGAACAGCGGTATTGTATCAAGAAAGAAAAGTTTAAATTTCTAGGTACTTTTGTTGAAGGTTCCGAGCTTCGTGTCCCGGATTGTTGGTTGTTCTGTTCAATTTTACAGATTAATTGTTGTTGAAAATTCGGGGCGTGACACCAGGGGTTGAGACCGGTCAAGAAGTGAAGAGGGAGTGGCAGCGGTTCCGGTTGGGTCCGATCTCATGGCCAACCGTAGCCTGTGACGGCCCGTGGCTCTTGGAAGCCACCGGCTGAACTGAAAAAATGGAGGGGGAGGGGCTGGGTCGCACGGGAGGGAGAGAGAGAGAGAGAGAGAGAGAGAGAGAGAGAATTCTGAGATTTTATTAAAATTTCTTTCAATTTATTTACGATTTTGCCACTGGGGGTATATTAACCATATCTTTTTCGTTACAACTCCGAATCGAGCTCACCGCGTGTCTACGGACTCGTTTCAGTACGACCTACATAAAAATACCAATCATTGCCCCAAAATCCTTCCAGATTAAAAATGACCATTTTGCCCCTACCCCGAGGGCAAAATTGAAAATTCATATTTAAATAAATTAAATAATTTGGTGGCTAAATAATTTAGGGTCAGGATGTTACAGCCAGTGCTTGTGGCGGCGTGTGGGCACTGTAGCAGAGGGGCATTATGTCCCAATGCGATCTCCTGCTTGTCACGAGTGCGTAGGAAATTGCGGATCTCATTCGGATAACGTTTGAACCCGAACGGATTTTACATATCGCGTGTTATCCGGGTTCGATATGTTAAAGCCGTTGGATCACTTCCATTTTAATATATGTTGGTCTAGGATCGTATAGGATTTCGCGGATTGTGAATCGGAGCCCGGATGTTCCGATTTTAATGACTTAAAGTTTAACGTTTTATGATAATCGTCCGACTTGCGATCGTGAGCGATCCAAACCAAACTTTCAGAATGTGTATCCTAGACCTTGTGGAACCCATAGGGACGTTCGGATTGTAAAACAGAGGTCGTGGGCCCCGCGGGGCCCGATTGACTAAATTTGGAAGGTTTGACCCTCAGTTGACCATAAGTCTTCCGAGATAGTTTCACTCTTCGAGGAGTACTAGAACGACCCTTTTGGACGAGTTTTGATTGTCATTTAATTTATGTTGATTATGTGGGTCTATGAGATTATTTTTATGGTTTTGTGATGGAAATCTTATGATGCTGAATTGAATGGTTTATTTAAATTCTTTTTATATTTAATAGTTGAATTCCTTATTTTGTAAAGTATTTGTGATATAAGTGGGTTTGACATATTTGAGTATCTTGAGTCATATATATAATATTTGAGAAAATGCTATCTAGGTGAATTATGTGTGGGGTACTTGGGTTGTTGATGTGAGATGCTAGAAAGACATGAGTTGGAATGTTAGTTTGAGTGCTATTAGCACTACCTTAGGTACCTCCCCAGTTATGGGTTTTATGATTGAAAGGTTTTTGGTCTCTACTATGAATAGGCAAATGGGAAAGATTAAATTAAGGGAGGGAAAATTATCTTTATAATATTTATATAAGGGTTATGAACCACACCATCATATGTACCTCCCCTGGAATGATGATACTTGGAAACAGTGGAAATAGGTACTTGGGAACAGTGGATATGGACACTGGGATACATGGAAATGGATATGGATTGGATATGGTCTGGATATGACGGAACCCGGGGCATCCTTGACGGGATGTTGCTGTAGACCCTTGATTGGGTAGTCTGCGCGCGTAGGACTGTTTCAGACGTACGAGTCTTGATTCTTTTTCCGTACCTGGCTGGTTGAGTTTAGTCCCCCAGTTGGACGGCTCGTCCCTAGCCACATGGGCGTTTGAGGCCGGATACTTGTGAGCTAGTCAACAATCCCCTGTTGGATTGTTTTCCCCTGGTACATGATGATGGTGAGAGGTGGGTGTTATTATATATACATATATATACTCATTTATAGGCATACATATTACGTATATGTGTATATGGTTTTGATTTGGGTTAAGATCAGTGAGATTGTGCTTTGTGAGTATTCTGTACATGTATGAATGTTTAAGCCCTGGTTATTGGAAAGTGGTACGGCAACATACGCCTTGGATAGGGTATGGTTGCGGAATTGAATTGATATAAAGGGAAGAAATTGATGATGTGTTCAATGTACATATGCCTTGGATACGGTATGGTTGCGGGTTGAACTGATATAAAGGAAGAGTTTTGAGAATATGTTCATGATGTTTTGTTGGGTTTGGAGTTGTGATAAATCGGAAATGTATCGTTGATTCTGCTTTAAATAGTTGTGATTTGTTGATAAGAACTACGTGTGGCTTGATCTCTTGTCTAAGGGTACGTAGGTAGCCTGGGGTCCCACCAGGTGCAGCCACGAAATAAACTATACTTGAAAAGGTTTGAACGATTATGAATTTATGAATGGATTTTATTGTGGTTGTGGGATTTGAATCTGATTTAATGATTTTTGGGGGTATTCGTATAGTTGTTTGAGATCATTAATTGTATGGTTTATGTATTGTTCGACTTAAGAGCATTGCCAGTTATGTTTTGAATTATTTGAAGGTTGGAGGCCTATTATGTAATTGGATGTTGTTAACTTGTGCATGCTGCCAGTTGGTGTTTTAAAATGTGCTCTTAATAGGTTGAAAATTTTGGGGAAAAGTTAAACTTTCAGGGGAGACTCTGCCAAAATTTTGGTAGAACATCTAGATTTTTAGTAAGTGGGCCCGACATCGGTGTGATGTCGGAATTTCCACAGGATTCGTCTCGGGTTCCGAGGAATTCGGGGCGGGTCTTGTCACTATCCGAGTGCATCCATGACTTATCCATCTCCAATACTATACCCTATTATCTATAATAAAGTGGGATTGTGTCAATCAAGATAGCTTGTAAAACAAGTAAACTAAATACTACAATAACTCAATCCTTTCTACCGTCGTGGTATTGCAATCCCAATGACGGTATATTAATAAAACGACGTGGTATGTTTTTCAAACGGCAGAAAATATAAACCGTCGTTGTGTATTTATTCTAACAACAGTGGTTCACAATAACGACGTCTAATGCCTTTTTGCAAAACAGAGAATTCAAAGTTCAGAGATGTACCATTTCATCCTGCTTTTCCCCATCCTTGGCAGCATCATCCTCAAAATGTGGGGCTCTCACATCAAGAGCCCTAGAGCAGCTTGCTTTGTCCAACATTGGATTTTTGGGACTTTTCTCTTGACCTTGGATTTCACAGGGGTTAGTTTTCAGTTTAAGCATGCTTGGATCAAAATTGGGCAAGAGTTGGGAAAACTGATTCAGCAAATTTTCCCTCTCAACTTATACCAATTGCTTGGTTTTAGCCTCCATCTTTAAAGTCTCTTCTCTTGATCTAGCCTCCATCTTCAAAGTCTCTTCTTGAAGGACAAGTCTTACACTTTCCTTTCATTGATCGGCAAACTTTACCCTATGTTGTCTAGGTAAATTGAAGTATTGCCTAGTGGAAATCCCGGCCCCTACCCCTCTAACTCTCCCTGGATGCTCAACACCCAAAGTCATTGTCAACACATCATTACATCCAGATACAGTAAGAGTGCCTTCAGAGACTTGTTTTTGCAATTCATCCTAACACAAAGACACAATAAAAAGTCAGCATAAGAAAACACACGGCAGTTATTTATAAAAAACGACTTATTATAACTTTTCACACGACGCAATAACATAACAATCGATGTAATCATATATTTATCACGACGGTACTTAACTACCTACGTGGTTAAAAGTTTCAAACGATGTCAATAATAAACCACCGACGTCTTATGATATAATTACAAAAAAACGAGTAATGATTCCAGATTTTAGATCTTTAACGACGTTTTTTATTATAAATTTCGACATAGTAATATTATTCACACGACGGAAAAATATAACAGAAGACGTAATAAGACTTATCACGACAATACAATTTAATAAAAATTTAAAACAGAGTGAGTAGGCTTACAATTAATTTCGCTTTCTCTGCAACCTTTGGATCTGGCTTTCTTCCATAAGGTAGATCGATCAATTTCTACCCCGAGCATGGTTTCCTCCAATTGATCCTCCAAACCAACATATCCTTTTCGAGACAATCGATGATTGTACTCAAGTTTCTCCCTCCTCTGTGCTTGTTCAAAATGCACAGACACAAATTGTTCGGATAACCTTGAAGCTACAAAGGCATCCCAGTCTGCTTTCTCTACAAATTTATATAGTTCAGGCGGTTGTCTTAATTTCTCCTTCTCCTTGATGAATGAAAGGATATGATGCCTCGTTAGTGTATACTTGAAATCCTTCCATTTATTGGCAGCAGAAGATAACATCAGTTTCTTGCCCCCTTGACCTACCACAAAATTCAAGTCAACACCTTCCCAAATCTTCTCTTTTATATCCTTGGGGATTTCAGCCCATTTCTTGTCCACAAGTGGGACTCTGGAGTGTGCCAACACACCAATGTTCCTACATCTCAGGATGTGCAGGGCCATATGGTTTCCCCTTTTTGTTGTACTCAACAACTGGCTTGATTTTCTGATATTTTCTCTTCACAACATGGGGCATTGTGCTTATACCCCGACTTGACTTTGGCTCCTCAAAAAAAGTTGTCGTGCTGCCTAGTTATGTCTCAGTAGATGAAACAAACTTCATCTTCTTTGAGGACTTGGCTTGAGGTTTTACAACTTTAAGCTCCTTACATTCATTTTTTTTCAAGCTAGAGTCCTTACTTTAGTCTTGAGAAACCATGGTTACAGACAATTCAAACATGCAAGTGAAAATATTTCATATGAAATTAAGAATACACACGACAGTTATTTATAAAAAAAGAGACGTATTATAAAATTTCACACGATGCAATAACATAACAATTGATGTAATCATACATTTATCACGACAGTACTTAACTACCGATGTGGTTAATATATTAAAACAACGTCAATAATAAACCACCGACGTCTTATGATATAATTACAAAAAACAGAGTAGTGATTCCAGATTCAAACATTCAGGTGAAAATATTTTAGATTTTCATTTACAAACAACGACGTTTTTAAAAAAATTTCGACGTAGCAATATTATTCACACGACGCAAAAATATAACAGAACACATAATAAGACTTTATCACGGCGATATTTATATACCGTTGTGGTATGACAATTCAAACGACGTTAATATTCAGATACAGTCGTGGTATGGCATTTCAAACGACGTGAATAATAAGATACCGTCGTCTCTATAAGATGAAAAACAAAAACAGAGAAGTTGTTCCAAACCCTTCTTTCTTTGTCTTTGTATTTTATCAAATTAGGAAAAAACGTAAAAAGATTTTCAAAACAAAAACTATGGTTCAGAGAAATCAAACCTGCGATGAATATATCTTAGACAATCAAATAAAAAAAAGACGGCCATTTTAAAAAACAACGTAGAACAACTTTCAGACGACGCTAGGACTATTGATGAATCGTCGTGGTCTATAAATCTAACCACGTAAATAAGAATCTACCGTCGTCTTATTTAGTTGAAGTAGAAGAAACAGAGTTGTGTTCAAAGTTCGAAACTTTCCTTCTTTTTATGTATATTTTATCAAACTTGGAAAGAAGTAAAATGATTTTCGCTAGAAAAAATGTAAAAAGATTTTCAACACAAAAACCTATATTCAAAACAAAAATGATATGCGCATGCAAAACAGGAACAAAAATAGTGAGAAATGCTTACCTTTTACGTGCAATGAAAGTTTTCTCTCAGAGTTTGGTGTTTCAGTTTAGAGACGAAGACGAAGAGGAGAGGAAGACGATGAGATACAGACACAGCGCTTTTGAGAAGGAAAAATGACGAAAAGTTTTCTCTCGGAGCTTGAAATTTTTTCTCGGGTTTGGAAATAGTGCAAGTGTAGGTCAGGTAGGCGAAAAGTTTAAAATATTAACATACCGTTTCTTAACACGACGCTATTAATAAAAACTGCCCTAGTATGTAACATTATACGACGCTATAGGCTGTAACCGCCCTAGTAAAATGGTTTCAACGACCCCTAGTTTTCAAGAAACGCCGTTTTTACGTCTAATTACACGATGATTTTTTATTCCAAAAAGATGTATCCCGTCTTTTTCAAATTTACACAACGACCTTATACTCAATAATAACGATGTTAAAGATCTTATAGAACGTCGTTTTATTTACGCATACCGACGTGCAACTTTTTTAATTACACAAGAAATTAGTTTTTCAAAAAAATGACAACGTCGTTTTTTTATATACTGTCGTTGTTAATTATATTTATACGACCTCCTTTTAGTTTAAGACGACGTCTATGTTTTTAGTTAGACGTCGCGAATTTGAATATAACCGACGTGGTAGAAAAGATTATTTTATAAATAAGGGTTTTCCAGGCGTTCTTTCGCTTTCATTTTTCAATTAAGGTTTCAGCTTCTTCTTGCCCTTAGCTCTGTCTCACCTCTCTGGAGGCAAATGTTTTGGATGTTGATGTGTTTGTGCCTTTGTGTATCTCAAAGACACAAAGACACACACATCATCAATGTCTAAAATATTGCCTTTGTTTGTTGGTTCGATTATGATGAGGAACAGAGTTCTTTTTGGTAAGACTTCACTTTAATTTGATTATGACGATGGTTTTCTATATAAACCGCCGTGGGTTTTCACAAATCTTGTCATACGATTGATCTACCGCCGTAGAAAACAAAATCCGAAAATAAATCTTAAATAGCAATAAAAATTAAGACGACGATTTATAGATAATGATAGACGTATAAATTTAATTAATACAACGGTATTTTTAAATCCACGAAGTGGTAAAGAAATTGTATACGTCATTAATTGAACAACCCGTCATGGTTAGTACAATTTATGCAGACAGTAGAGTTATAGATATCGTCGTAGTACGCTATCGTTAAAAAGTCGATAAATTTATCTTTACCGTCGTGGAAAATATTTTTGATACGGTGTATTTGTTTTAATGTACCGACGTCGATTCCTTTGAAATTATGCGTTGCTGACTAAGAAAATTTGGTCGTTTTTATTTATGAGATAATACGGCAGCTATTTTTAAACCGTCGTCTTTACTTTCTACGGCGGTGACTTCATAGCTGCAGTCATTGTTTTTAGATTCAGATTTTAACTCGGAATAGAACCTTTTTAATAAGACGACGCTTTTTTAATTTGGTGCGTCGTTTAAAAAAAATATCCATTCGGATACCGGTTTTTTAGGTGTTTAAGTTATGTATCTACGACGGGTTTCTATTACCGTCGTCTTTTAAAATACAACGACGGTTTTTTGATCTATCGTCGTTGTTTTCTAGTCGTCTTTTGCACTTTTTGTAGTAGTGCGACAACACCTTCTCTATTGTATATATACCTATTTAGTTTCTCTTTTTTCTTTCATTTCCCTTCACTCTTGATAATTAAAAATACAAAAATTATTTCCAATCATTTAAAGGCTAGTTAAAGGCTAACCTGGGTTGTAGCCTAGGATGCTTTTGGGTGGAAAAGAAATCATACCTATATATTTGACTTGTTTTAATTATAGCCCAATATGTACTAATCTATTAAAATCCCAAAAATACTAATTCTCTAAGAATTTAGTTGCATGGACGTAATAAAAATACATAGTAAAATAGGTATACTTTCAATTTCGTGGTTAAACACATTTTCATTTGATAATGTTAGTTTTCTTGTTGCATTTAATATGTATTTGTTTTATGTTAAAATTTATTGGAAATTAGTCAATGGAGTTATGAATTAGTGTGGTTTATATGATTTAATATATATTTTCATTTTCAGAAAGGCTTTGAAAATTGTAAGTACAAATAAAAGTTCATTAGATTTTACAGTAAACAGGTAGCTCACCCATTAAAAAACTCCTATTTCCGCCCTTTCTAGGCCAAGCATGGTCGTGCTGATCTTTATAGTCCACAATATATATATCTTTTACAGGTTTTGAAAATTAACTATTTAATTATATTATAATCATTTGGGCCTGTTTATGAAATGGGTTATACACATGATATGACACTGCATAGTATAAATATTGTAATATCATATCCGTATATGTTCATCCCTTTACTAGACCAGCATGGTTATTTTCTTGTTTTTACTGGAATCCAGCATGCTTCTTTAATGTTCATGATGGAAGAATTTTTTTAAAAAACAAAACTTATATAGTATCCTCTCAGAAACTTTGTACAACCAAGATGGACTTGAGGAATCAGTTACTTTGACTTGAATATAAAAGTGTGTATAGTATTGTGTGATGAGTGCTCTACATGGAGATGGAGGAAGGGGCTGCCTCTGGGCTTAGGACGTGAGTAATAGAATGGATAGTTAGAAGATGAAAGTGGGATCCACAAGTTCGATTCCCTTTTCCTAATGTTTCCGAATTCATCCAAAAAAATATATATAATCAAATAGTAGCAGTTTTAATTTTTATGCGGGTTTTAGTTTTGAGGGCATTTAAGTCTATTAAAGTGGGTTTTTGGCTATTTTTGAATTTTTTTTTTTAAACTGACGTTTATGAAAGTATGAGGTAAATATTGGCTATTTTTGAAAAAAACTCGAGTAGCTTACATATTGGGTAACGTGGAACACACGTAAATATATAACCTCATCTCGTATCATGAAGGAAGTTGAGGTTCCAGCCCAAAATTAATTGAGAATGAGGGAGTAGCCCAAAACTAATTCATAAAAATGAAACACACAAAAAACTAATTAATGCAATGCAATCATGAATGATTTTCCTTTAATTCAGCCACCATGCCATGTCGAATCTTGATCTCAGCTGAAAGAGTGATCCTAACCTAGCTAATTGAGCTTGTTTATGTTCATAAGAGATCACAATCAAGATTATAAGTTTGTCAAGAGAAGCTGAAAACATAGCTAAACAAAATCCTATAACCGATGTTCTAATAGCACATTTGGAAAATCAGTTACAATACTAGCATATATATTGTTTATTTTTAAAATAAAAAAAATAGCAAAATGTGTGGAAAACTTGAATCATGATGATTGGTGGGTACGTAACACCCACCATCAATAGATATGCACCAAAAGTATTCAGAAAAGTCTTCCAATATGAATATTCATGCTCACTTTTAATAGGATTTGTCCAATTGTGCAGAACGTGTAACATGACCAACTGCTTTTCCTTAAAAAACCTTGCGACAGAATATGACATTTATCTACTTCATGTGCCAGAAGCTAAATGGGTGTTTGGTATCCTATTTAAATAGGGAATTCAAAAACTTTGATTTTTCTTAAAAACAAGGAGTTCTTAAATATATTTTTAAGATTCAAAAATTTGTTTGGTATGTAACTTGAAAATTGTTTTCAAATCTTAAAAATTTGAGAACTTGTGGGTTGTTAGAAAAAAACTTAAAAAACATATGTTTTTTGTTTTTAATAATTCGGGTGTTTTTTAGTTGTTCTTGAGTTTGAGTTTTTAAAAATAGGGCTACGTTTTCTTTGTTTTGGACTTAAATTCTGTTTTTGAGTTTAAAAAGTTGGATTCAAGTTGAATGTCAAACAGGCCAAAAAATGGCTTTTGGGATTATCTTGAAGGTAATAAAGACAAATGATTTTCCTTACTTCATACAATTAGTATATGTCCCCACTCAGTGGCGTATTCAAAATTTAGCTAGAATTGTGACCTCAAACGCTTTCTAAAGATTGGCATTCAATCGGAGGGGTCATGGTGTAAAAGTTTCTAATTTTTTTTTTTTAAAAAAATAACACTAAAAATAGTACTTATATTCATAATTCATGGCAATAGGCAAAATAAAATTACAAGCTTCGTCCACGACAAGTTTTCATATTTTGAAAACGTTGCATGATAGTTTCGTTATCAATACAGGAAAAAACATCTCTCAATATAAACAACCACTACATCAATCATTTATAAATTCTCTAATCCAAAAAACAATATCATATCAATAAATTATAATCCATCAAAACACTACATATATCAATTTCATTACAAATATAAATTCTACTCACTTGAAATTATAGGCGGTGGCGGCAACACAAGGGCTGCACTTGGGTTGGGTTGTGTTCCTTTTTTTTTGTTTTGTTTTTTAAAGCATGGTTCAAAACAACGTCAATTTGAGACCATATCATTAAAAAAATTGAATGCGCCAGGTCATTAAAAACCTGTTTCATAGGCCCATTTTTGAAAACCCAAAGAAATATAAAAAACACCCCATTATTGAAAACAAAAAAAGTGAAGTTTCATTTTGCCCTCTCTCTCTCTCTCTCTCTCTCTCTCTCTCTCTCTCTCTCTCTCTCTCTCTCTCTCTCTCTCTCTCTCTCTCTCTCTCTCGTCGGTTGGTGGTTATGGGTCGACATCATTTGTAGCTCCGTCAAGGTCTCTTTCGTCCGCTACCTCTCTGGTCCGACCCTACCCCACCCAAAATTGATAAATCTTTTTTCATGTTTTGGGTTTCTAGGGTTTCCATTGAAACCGCAAAGATTTTTCCTTTTCTTTTGTTAATTTTAATTTGGGAATCTAGGTTTCTAATTTTAATTTCAAGTTTTTTTAGATCTTAAAAATAGTTTGGAATTCAATACCAAATAAGTTTTTAGATCTTAAAATCACTATTTGAAAACTCATCTGTTTTAAAAAGAATCATAGTTTTTTAGTTTAATTTTTTGAGTAGGATACCAAACAAGGCCTTAAAAACATGCATATCTTCTTTTCAAATAATAAATACATAGATATTTTTACATATTTTCAATTTTTTTTTCTTTTCCATAACATTCCAAATAATTTTTTGAAGAGTTTAATTAGCTATTACTATTGGAGATGTTATTGCCTTCCCCTTCTTGCCCCATTCATTTTGTGTCACGTGTATTCAACTAACGCATAAATCTATGTATTTAATTGCATTAATTAAATAAATTTGTGTTTTTGCTTTTTTTAAAAAATAAAACTCAGTATGTATTAATCTAATAAAGTCCAAAAAATTTCAATTATTTATGAATTTAGTTGCATTGCAACAATAAAAGTATATATTGAAATAGGTACACTTTCAATTTTGTTGTTGAAGATATTTTCATTTTGATAATTTTTTTTTGTTGCTTTTAATATGTATTGGTTTCATGTTAAATTTTATTGAAAATTAGCCAATGGAGGAGCGAAGAACTAGCATAGGTTTATATTATTTAATGTATACTTTTATTTTTACAAAGACTACAGAAATTGCAAGTACAAAAAAATGTTCATTAGGTTTTACCCTACCCTTTAATGTTTTCTGCCCTTATGTGTATAGAGCTCATACGCCCATATACTTCCCACACCAAATATACCTCCTCCACACTTCAGGACTCACCCAATAGCACTGCTCATAATTAAAACAAAGTATACGTATTTGAAATGATAGTGCTTTGGTTAAAAACAACGAAAAATAGAGAGACATGAGAATAAAAACTAGGTCATGAAAATAGATTATCCTGGTGGAATGTTGAGTATTATGAAGAATACGAAAAACAATTGATTGCTTGTAATTGTTCTCTTTCTTTTGTAGTGAACCTCTCCTAGTCTAGAAGGCTCTTCTATAATCATGGTGAGTGAGGTGATTTTTTATTTATCATCGTTGTTGAATTGTCTGTTCATTTACGCCTCTTCTACCTCTGTCCTTCATGTCCATTAAAACTTTCCCATAAGCAAAGAAGTAAAAGAAGGTAGGTAGAGTATGAATCTCGAGATAAAACGGGGAGTCTGAATCTGAAGTCTGAACAAGTGGAACAAAACACAATGCCATTTCGTTTCCTTCCAGTTTTGCAAGAACATGTCTGTGGAAGAAAGTATGCATACAGCTGGGCTTGCATTTTGCACTAATCTCCCCCGTTCACACATGCAGATTCCGAAAGTGCTGTAAATATTTCATGTGCTTCTACATTATATAACGATAACGACGACACCTTCTCTATTGTATTATGTATATACCTATTTAGTTTCTCTTTTTTCTTTCATTTCCCTTCACTCTTGATAATTAAATATACAAAAAATATTTCCAATCATGCTCCTTGAGAAAACAAAAGGCAATTTTATTGGGAGAGGGGGATTCAAACACGAGTTTTGGTGCAAGAATAATTGCCTTAACCACTTGAGTTACAAACCTCTTGTTGATAAATCCTAAATTTATACATAGTTGGATGCAATCCTCGTGACAACAAGCTACACCAATAAACCCATGTCACTAACTGTTCTTTACCACTTAAGCTATAAGACTCTTAATTATGGATAAATTCTAAAGTTATGTATAGTTGGACGCAAATGTGTGGTATCCTAAAGCTACAAGCCCCCATTGCCAATTGGTTTTGGGGTGAAACCTTGAAATTGGTACTTAGGTGACAATGGGTAAATTTAACGACACAAACAAGACACAACAATACAACAATCAAGAGAACACACAGAGCATGCCACAAAGTACCTGGAGCCCTAGAAGATTACTAGTGACAACCTAGGCACTCAGAAGGACCCATCAATCTAGGCATCCCCTGTGCTAGCAACAACTATGGTGAAAGTGTGTGAAGTCATCATTATCAAGTAAACAGCAAACTGCAAATAAAGATGACTAGTCAACCACCAAGAACACAAACCCATAAAAATTTACAAATATACAAAACAGAATTTGTTTACCTAGAAACCCACCATTGGGAAAAACTGGAAGTCATCAACCGACTAGGGAATCCACTAAGTGGAAATAGATTCTTACATGTCACGACCCGACTCCCCTAGCACGATATTGTCCGCTTTGGGCCCCCCCTCCTGGCCCTCACGGTTTTGTTTTTGGGAGCTCACGAGCAACTTCCCAGTGGGTCACCCATCCTGGGATTGCTCTCGCCCCCAACTCGCTTAACTTCAGAAGTTCCTACAACTCCGAAGCCAGTGAGCTCCCAAAAGGCCTCGTGCTAGGAAGAGAAGTGCCCACACATTTAAAGCATTTCACCTTTCCCTCCCCGAGCGATGTGGGATTGCTCACCGTTCTTGTTTCCCCGAGACACGGGTCTTACAATACAAAGGAATACAAGCAAGCTCAAACAAAACCTAGATCTATTTAGGAGGATGAGCTATACCTCCTTTGTGCAATCTTTTTCTCCAACTTAGCAAAGCTTGAAGCTCAGTTCTTCATGGCAATGGAAGCTCCTTCTCCAGCTCGTTCATCCCATGGCACTAGCTTGCAAGCTCCAACTCAGACCGAAACCAAAATTTGGATTCAAGGGAGAATGACCAATTTCTTCAAGAAGCCATACTCTTAAAGAAATCAGTCTTGAATCTGACCTAGATATAAATGAGAGTGATTTAAATAGCTAGATGCAGATTCATGTTTCAAATGTAGTTTTTCAAAAAGAAATCAATTAGAAAAACTCATAGATGAAATATATGGTTTATTCTTGAGGAAGAAGAAGAGAAAGATGGCAAGCCAATCTTTCCAAAACTTCCACACAAAAGAGACGGCTGCCAAAAGAGGAATACACTAGCCTTTACAGACAAAAAAATCCCTTAGGTCAGAATGACACATGGCAGGAGAGAGAAAAGAGAATAGGACAAAAACAGTTGGTTAAACAGCTGGAAATCCTACAGAGCAAGGATGACTAGTCATCATTTATGAAAACAGTTTTAATGCAATGATATGCAATGCATGATTTACCTTTGTCAATTTGCTTGAACCTCCATAGGATAGATGATAGTTAAGAACACCTAGAGATGCTATTCTTAATCTAAACTTGAGCTTGATGAATACAATAAAAATCCTATTACAAAGTTGTCAAGGGAAGCCAAAAGAATTAATCAAAATTCATACATTAACAAACCTCAACTTCCTTCAAAGCCAACGGAATCAAGTCCAGTGGAAAAAGGGCCTTGACTTGCAGACTAAAGGTCTAGGTTCGAACCCCCATGGCATGTGAGAAACGCCCCTCCCTTGTAGTTTAGACTATCGCTTGTACTAGTATATATATACACACATCAATTCTCCTATGCGGATGTCCGTATCTTATTATTGTGTGATGCCATGTATTTTCTACTACCCCTCCCTGCTTTCCTTCCTGTTTATAATGGCATTCGCATGATAATAATGTGCGGACATCTGAATGATATATATATATATATATATATATCTCTAACACGTGAGGGATCTTATTTGAGGGACAGTCTTGTAGGGCCCACTCCATATTATATTTCACTAATCCAAATCGTCTATTTTGTAGATACTCATTCAAAGACCATCTCTACATGCTGTGCTAAAAGTCTGCAATGAAGGATTGATAATGACACTGCAATCCTCAGATTTCAGCTTGTCATGTGTCCGTCTTAGTAATTATGATATTCACGCGAAGCTCTAGGTGCAACATGAAGCACAACCTAGCTGCACAATTAAACAAGAAGCATAAAACGACACTATGTTTGAAAACAAAAAATTTCATTTTTTTAAAATTTTTAAAGACTTAAACAAAAACTAAAAGCTACCACATCAAGAAAAACACACCACTAAAGGAAAAACAATAGACATAATCATATTATCTTGTGCACTTGAATAATAACTCTCCCCCTAAAGATATACCAAGGATGAAGACAATTATAGCACCCAAGAAAAAAAATGAGAAAGAGGGGTATAAACTGAAACACAAAAATAAAAAGACTATAGTTAAACACCAACAACCATACTCAACATTATACCAAAACTCCTCCTTCATACATGTCAAAACAATTCATGAGTACATGCCAACACTATGCATAAGGATAGACAAGCAAAGCCAATACTAATATCTGTCTAGAAGCATTTGAAGCCTTTCAGGATCTAGGGCACATCAAATCACAAAGGTTTAATCAAACACAAGGATTATAAAATGGAGAATCAAAAGTACTTTTTTCTTTTCATGTTTTTGTTTTTGTTAAGTTTTGAGTCATCAAACAAAGGATTTTGTGTTCGAAAGAAAAAACTTCGCATTTTTCTAGCCCTAGGATGTTTGCAGCACGTTTCAGATGTGTTAAAAAAGTTCTTTTTGGTCATTGGTTGAAGTTAAATGCCAGAAAATAGCAACATAGCTAAGTAGGTTCTTATTTTGGTCAAAATAAAAATTTCTGCCTAATGTCTTTTTTGTTGTTTTTTAGGTCAATCTGAAGTCACCGACATGTTTAGAATGGTTATTATGATGATTTGGACCAGGTTTGGGGGTCTTAGGTGGCCTACATTATGGTTTAGGACAATTTGAAGCTCAAAAAATGACCTAAAACCCAAAAAACTCAGCTGCTGTTTTGCCCAGAAATTTGAAGATTTTTCGTCATCAAAGGTTTTTAGCGACGGCTATTCATCAGATTTTTCGTGGCTAAAAGTTTTCAGTGACGGTGTTCTTCATATTTTTCGTCACTAAAATTCAAATTTCCAGATCAAATTCAGACCAAATGTCATCATGATCAGAGACATCTAGGAGTTATTCCGGTTCCGTTGACATTCCAAGAAACAAGTTGTGGGTGTTTGAGTTCGTCATGTTGTCTATCCTCTCTCACTTCAACATATTCTACGCTTTGCTCATCCATACACCTGCACAAACCCGGGAAGTTCTCACACCCTCTCTCTCTCTTAAATTGATTTTGCATGACTTAGTTTTCTTTGTTTTAAACATTGAGGACAATGTTTGTTTTAAGTTGTGGGTGATTGAGTTCTTTGGTTTCATAATGTATGCAACAGTCCTCTGTCTTTGTTTCAAATTATGTTCTTGTCCGCTCTCAATTTACCGGCCTAGGGGGCCTTGCTTCCTTGTGCCCAGGGCCTCACCTGGTCCTCATTGCCATGGTAAAACAATTTAACCATTAATTTGATGAATTTACAGATCCATGTGCAACACGGGAGGGAAACCACCAACTAATATATATGGCAAAAAGTCATTTTTAGTCCCTGTAGTTTGTCACTTTTACCACTTTGGTTCCTATCATTTTAATTTGATCAATTTTGTCCCTGTAGTTTCAATTCCGACCAATTCAAGGACAATCCCAATTTTTTTTGTCAAATTACTTTAATATGGAGAGGCATTTCGGTCTAATCTTGCATCCCCTCCATAACTACTCTCTAGCCACCCAAGCAACCCCTAATAGCTTTTCTTATGATTTCAAGTTTCAAGCCCCTACTTTATCTTGGGTTCATGATGAGAGGTTTTAGACAATGCATGTAATTAGTTTTGGAGTTTGATGAGAGAGAGAGAGGAAAAGGTGGTTATGGGGGGATATGAATTAAGGTGATTGTGGGAGTGGTTGGGTCATGGCTATAGGATAGGGAGTGGGTTGAGTTAGGAGGAGTTGGAGGAGGTTGGGTGGGGAGGGGGAGGAGGGATGAGAGAAGGTGGTTGGGTAGGGGCTGCTAGGTTTTTCTGGGGGTGGTTGTGGAGGGGCTGTGAGTTGGACCGAAATGCCCCTCAATATTAGAGTAATTTGATAAAAAAAAAATTTAAAAAAAATTGGGGATTGTCCTTGAATTGCTCGGAATTTAAACTATTGGGACAAAATTGATCAAATTGAAACTACAGGAATGTGAAGACCCGTATTTTAAAAGGATAAAAGAATATATTTATCTTTTGGATAAACTTGAATGATATTATCTTTTAAAGATATTTATCTTTTGGATAAACTTGAATGATATTATCTTTTTAAGATATTTAACTTTTAGATAAACTTGAATGATATTATCTTTTAAAGATATTTATCTTTTGGATAAACTTGGATGTTCTTATCCTTTTAATATTTAAGTTTATCCTATCCCTATAAACACTATAAATAGGAGCATAACCTTATAGTTTCAAAACTTCAGAAATTAGAAAAGAAATTTAGAGAGAGAGAGAGAGAGAGAGAGAGGTGATTCTTGGAGGAGATTTGGGGCTTAGCTTGTATTTTCTTAACTTGGAGCAATGCTTTGGAATCGAGGTAGGGATTTCTTGGGGGCCTTTACGAGGATTGATCTAATTGAATTTCGTGAGCACTATATTATGCATGATATTATTATTTGAAAGGCATAATTATATCATGTCATGGAAATTGATTGGAGTTGTTGGATTGAGAAAATAATGATGGAAAAAGAGGGTAATGGGACGGATCTTTTGTGTAGTTGAGTCCAACTCTTGGTAGGTACCAGGTCTTAGGGATCCCACAGTGCACATGATTTTTATTGGGTGATTCGAGACTGGCGAAAGGGAGTTAGACAAGATGACTAACAATAGGGGAATTATGGGATGATTTAAATGGGTGCTAGTTCATATAAATGGGCATTCGGGACCAAGTGGTATAAGCATGGTATGGGACATACAGGTCTACTTGTCCAGTTATATGAATTAACTGGATTAGATGAAGAGCATTCATTCATGTATTATTATTAATGTGATATTTGGTTGTGTGATTGCATGACACTTAATTTAGTTATATCAATCTACTGTGGTAAGGTCTCATGTCCCTACTGAGCGGTGGTTGCTCATCCCTCACCCTATTTAATTTTTCAAATGAATTAGTGGGCAAGATAATGACTAAACCAGTTGAGGCTGAATTAGATGAGAGTGATAGAGATTTATTTATTAATTGTAAAGTTGTAAGATTTTGGAAGCTATTTTTATAAGAGAAGTTTATTTTAAACACTTGTTTCGGCTTTCTTTTTATTTATTTTTTTATTTTCTCACGAACCGGGCATGGGGTTTCCGCCGACCCCCGGGTCCGAGGCGTGACAAGGAACCGGTAAAAGTGGTAAACTATAGGGACCAAAAATGACTTTTTGCCTATATATATGAGCGTATGTATGTATATATATATATATATATATATATATATATATATAAAGCAATAAGTATGTTTATGTTATATTGAATAACATATATAAGATGAAGATCCTGCACAAAAAGGTTAGAAAGCTGTGATCTAATCAAACACTAGAAACAAAAATTTCTTTTACAGCATCCATATGTATTTTTGCCTTCAACTTTGGAGGATCCTTGTGCAAAGAAAGCATTAGCCACATAAACTTCATAAGAAATCATATATGGATGTTAGTCAAACAAATTAATTGAAATGCAACAGAAATTGTAAAGAAAGAGGAATACCAAAATTGAAACTCACAAGAACTTTGATTATTTAGAGACTTGTGCCGATAACATGTTATAAAACTAAGGAATTGTAGAGAGAATTGAGAGACAGAGAAAAACATAGAAATAAGCTAGTATATCAAGGCTTATTTGGTGTGATTTATTAATCTTTGATCCTAGTATTTATAGGCATAGGAAATGCACTATTCATCACTACATTATAAATACATTGTGGGGTGAGTCATATATTATAGTGGATATTATGGTGATACATGGTGGGATGAGTCCTTTCTTAGATATTAGGTATTATGGTGACATCCACTTATCTGTGTAAAACATGGATTTATATATATATATATATATATATATATATATATATATAGGCCAACAACAATATATATACAGGCGATGACGAAAAAGTTTAGTGCATACAGCATAACATAAGTTTTTATTTATTTATATGAACATAAAGATATTACATACACACATTGGTGGGCATCACATTACCATTACACAGTGATAAAGTGCCGACTATTTATTTTACCAAGCAAGCAACAAGCAGCGCAAACAAAACAAACCTTAACAAACACACCAAACCAAATACCCTCAGCAAATAGAGCAGAAGCGACTCTATCTAGTGAAGTGCGTTCATGGGAGCATCAGTGTGGCAGCACTTGTACCTCACCCATTTCTCCATGGTGCGTGAACAAAAGGGGCATGTCAGGGTTTCAGGTTGCTTTCCAGCAGCACTTGGAAAGTCCACATGGCTGCATGGTGGCCCCACATTGTGAATCACCTCCTTATAGTGTGCTGTGAAAGCATCTTCGAAGCCCTTTTCCTTTACCGAGTTCTTCCATGTATCGAAGTCATCGACGACCTTGAAGATTGTGGATCCGTGGCCGCTCAACACCACTGTCGGCCCTTGCATGAGCACAGCCCATCCACTTTCATATGTGTACGAAAGTAGCTTTTGGACTTCTATTGTCACAGTGTCAGTCTGCTTATGAGCATAGGCGAAGAACAAGCTCTGTATGTCGTTCCAGAAGCGCCCGAGAGAGTCAAGGTCTTCCTCTCCTTTGGGGTTCTTGCCAACACCGAATAACTCGATGTTGATTTTCAAGTCCTTTATGAAGGGATCAGTTGCAATGCGTGTTGCTTTCTTATTGAACTGTTGGATCCAGTCATTTTCCTCGCCTCCATAGAGGAAAATGTACTTCCCCTCTTTGATCTGTTAATGGATCAAAGGTGTCACAAATTAAACAATGAACTGTGTTTAAAATCACAATTAGAATACTTTGGTTCAGAATTATATATTTTCACGTATTTATTATAATAGTACATGTTTCCCGACTGTTGATCTGAATTATATATATTCAGAATAGTGTAGATTAACAGTTTCACAACTTAAATGAAATGTTTGAATGCATTTGGAAAATTGAGCTTAATTACCGAGGGATTTAATTTTGGGTGAAGATTTTTAAAGGGGAACCAATGGTTGGGATTAGGGATATCCAATGTAAAAGGAAAGGCGTCCATTCCATGTGTTCGAATCAAGTGGAAAGCATTTGGGTTTAACACCCTGCCTTGTGGGCTCAACACCACAACTGCAGGCATACCCTTGAAGTTCCACTTCTCCTTGATGAACCTGATGGCAGCAATATTGGGTGCAAATTGCTAAAACATAGAGAATATTGAGAGAAGTGAGTGGAAAGTGTAGAGAGAATGAGAGTTGTAGAATATTTTCTGATTTTCACTTATGTTTCATTCTTTACAATCAACACATATATATACAAATTCCTAAGACATTAGTCAAGCCCCCCAAGTTAGGCAACCAACCTAGTTAGGCAACCAAACTAATTAGGCAACCAAACTAGTTAGGCAACCAACCTAGTCAAGCCCCCCAAATATTGTAGGTGCCAAACATAGTAGGTGCCAAACATTAATTGACTACATAATTAATACATTAATTGACTACATAATTAACACATTAATTGACTACATAATTAACACTCCCCCTCAAGTTGTTGCATAGATATCACCAATGCCCAACTTGCCAAGAGAGTTGTGGAAAGCTATAACAAGAGACTTCCTTCATTAATATGTTTGCATCGAGCTTCTTCTTAATAAAATGTTGATCCACTTCAACATGCCCCCTCACGTGTGACCACTACATGGTGGGCCACACGTGGAGCAAAGGCCACATCGAAGTTAATCATTTCGGTCTGTCGGTGGCAACACCAAATCCAAGTGCAGCCGATTGGTCAGGAGATCACATAAACCATGCGAACAAGGCAAAGGCAAAGCAAAAAACACAGAAACCCTGTGAACACGGTAAGAACACAGAAACCCTGTGAACACGGCAAAGGTAAGGTAAAGGACACAGAAACCCTGTGAACACGGCAATGATAAGGTAAAGGACACAGAAACCCTGTGAACACGGCAAGGACACAGAAACCCTGTGAACACGGCAAAGGTAAGGTAAAGGACACAGAAACCCTGTGAACACAGCAAGGACACAACCAAACCCTAAAATAGGGAAAGGCACGTCAAGGTAAAACCAAACCCTAAAAAGAAAGGGTAAGGCAAGGTAAGGCAAATAAAGGCCAAGCAAAGGCAAGGTGGCACGACAAAGGCAAGGGCAACCAAACCCTAAAAAATAGGATAAGGCAAGGTAAAGCAAAGGCAAGGTCAACGGGCATGACCACATCGGAAACACACCGGTAAAGGCAAGAACACGGTAGAAGCAACAACAACACTGTCCTCAACAAGAGACAACAACACTGACAACAGCAAGAGCAACATTGGTACCAGCAGCAACATTGGTACCAGCAAGAGCAATATAAGCCACTTGGCACCGGCAAGACAAGGCAGGGCAGACAACTGTGGCAGTAGCAACAATAGAGGCAACTTCTCTTCACTCTCCCTCTCCCCCTGAAGAGAAGGGGTCGATGTAGCCATATGATCAATGGCACTGACACCAGTGAGAGAAATCTAAGACACTGGCACCAGCAAGAGCAATATAGTAGGCAACAACAACAATACTAGCAGCATCACAAATACTTCCATTATTGCAGACACAACTTCTCTTCACTCCTCCTCTCCCCCTGAAGAGAAGAGGTTGTCAGAACCATAAAAGCAGTGGCACTTGAGAAACAGAAGCTGACTGAAGCTCAGATGTAGAAGAATCAGTCATGGCAGATAGGTAACAGAATTGCAGCGGAATAGATGAGCGCAGTGTCACTCCCCCTCAAATCCGACGACGTATGAGAGTCGAGATTTGGAGAAAGCAACACCGGTAATGACAATAAAGTTGCAGCACCCAAATAAAGTTGCATCTATCTCCCCCTCAAATCTGACACTGGTAGAGGGTCGAGATTTGGAAGAAGAGAAAATGAAATAATAGTAAAGAGATTCAAACATGTCAGTCTCGTGGCAGAAACAAATTAATGCAAGGAAAGGTGGAATGGAGATGGGTAGCCGACAACTGGAGAAAAGGAATAAAAGATGGAGAGGAGTCTGCAACAACCCAAAAAGAAAGAAGAAATAAAAATGAATGAAGGTGGATGACATGCGTATGCACACATAGAGAGAAAGGGACAAATATTGTATAGATAGGGTAGGTGATGTTGACAAGTGTAAGAGGTGTTGAAACGGAAGAGGCATATGGTGCAAAACAAGTCCAATAAAATAAAGGGAAAAGGAAGCCAAGTTATTGGCGTGAAAGAGAAGAGGTAGCAAAGAAAAGATTTTCACATATATATATATATATATGGGTAGACAGAAAACTTTGATACCCACCAAAACATTAGGCACAAATGTGGTGTGCATGAGAACGAAGAGATGAGGAGAAAACACCTTCACTTGGGTAACACAGAGAAAAGTGTAAGTCAACAAGGGAGAAGAAATATACCAGACAAAAATGGGATGGAAATAGAGTGGAAAAAATAATTTAAGGAAATAAAGGGGAATAAAGTAAGAAGTATGTGATAGGTGGTTAGAAAAGAAACCATAAATAAGAAAACACAAGAGAGCTCGTTAGAGCTTGAGAGATGATGCAAACACCAGAGTGGCTGTGCAAAGGGAACATCGGCAGGTAGAAAAGCTCGGCAGGAGGAGAGACAAGGCCGAGTAGGAAAAGGCTCAGCGAGCAGTGACGAGGCTCGCGGAGGAAAGGAAATGGCTCGGTGAGCGATGACGAGGCTCACTGAGGAAAGAGATCATGGTGATCAAGAGACGTACTGCCCAAAGGAAACAAATTAGGCCATCATAGCCAAGGGACTTATTGCCCCTAAAAGAGAGGAAATTTAATAGAAATAAGGGAATTTACAGCAACATGAAAAAACGCCAACGACTCTCAATTTGATAGAGGATCTTAAGCTCTGATACCATGCTAAAACATAGAGAATATTGAGAGAAGTGAGTGGAAAGTGTAGAGAGAATGAGAGTTGTAGAATATTTTCTGATTTTCACTTATGTTTCATTCTTTACAATCAACACATATATATACAAATTCCTAAGACATTAGTCAAGCCCCCCAAGTTAGGCAACCAACCTAGTTAGGCAACCAAACTAATTAGGCAACCAAACTAGTTAGGCAACCAACCTAGTCAAGCCCCCCAAATATTGTAGGTGCCAAACATAGTAGGTGCCAAACATTAATTGACTACATAATTAATACATTAATTGACTACATAATTAACACATTAATTGACTACATAATTAACACTCCCCCTCAAGTTGTTGCATAGATATCACCAATGCCCAACTTGCCAAGAGAGTTGTGGAAAGCTATAACAAGAGACTTCCTTCATTAATATGTTTGCATCGAGCTTCTTCTTAATAAAATGTTGATCCACTTCAACACAAATGACTGCACTGTGTACCATGGCATCTTAGCCCTCAAGCCCTCGAACTTCGTTTTTAGCCCATCAGTCCATTGATCCACAATGGGGATCCACAAGATCTTATACTGATCCTCTTTTGTAATCCTCTCATAAACCGGCTTGAGAACCAAAATATCGTCATCAGATATGTCCAGGCTCAAAATGAACAAGAACACATTCTTCCTCCTAAACACATCGATGTTGACCTGTTTGAACAATTATGCACAACTGAGTAAAGTTAAGTGCCAAACTATATCGTAGCAGAATAACCATCATTAATAAAATTAATTCAAAAGCAAGGTGCTACGAGAAAGCAAACCGTTGCATTAGAACGATCAATGATGGGCTGAACTTTATCCTTGATAGAAGTCAGGGCCCTGATATTCACCATAACTTCTTTAGGGTTCTGAAATAGTTTAATGAGATTCCAAAAGGCTTCCGCGGCGTCTATGTTTAAATAAGAAAAAAGATAAAAAAGAATCATTAAGAATAAGCATTAATATATTGCGAATGCTACATATATACAAGAAGTGTATGATCAATAAGTAGCCACCTTTTTGTTTGTTGCAGACTCCCAGGTGGACCTTCAACTTGTTGAGGATGTAGTGGATTTTTTGAGAAAATTGGGATAGATCGTGTGGTTTCTCCCTGCAATAGTTGAAACTTGGATCATGTATTTGAATTGATCTCAAATAATTAAGTTCTCTAATCACACATAAGCCAAGTTGGCATGTTGAGTTCCGCATTAGTAAACTATTGGTCCATCTCGACTTCATAAGCGATTGCAAGGAGCCTTATCAGTGACTAATTCTTTTGGGATATATATAACGCAGAGGGTGGTGTGCGCGTTCCTGGATCATGACAAGTAAATATAATAGTTATATGGTATAGACAAGAGAACTTACTCGTCGCTGGTAAGAAGGTTGACGTTAGTGGCACAAGCGACAATAGTTATGATAGACCAATAGATATAAACTGGAGCCTCATGAATTGCAGTTGAATATTCTGGCACATTTTCCGGACCATAAATTGAAAACTTGTCCAGCTCAAAGATGAACTCAATCACTTGCAATGTGGTCTTGATCAGAACATTAAGCTTGAAAACTGCTTTTCGGCGTTTCTGAATCTCAGCGAGCTTAAGAAGGACTGGTACTCGCTTAAGGATTGCCACAGACTTGGCAAGGAGGTCAGATTGTTGAGTTTGGGCAAGGAGCCAGAAATCTCCATATTCCAGAGAAAAGGCTGCTAGGGCCAGCACAGCCTTGGCTTCCCATGAATAGGTTGACAGCTTCTTCAGTATTGCTAGTGTTGATTTGTGGGCAATTTCTTCACCTGGTGCGTTGCATGACATCTGAAATTTCATATATGACATCATCAATTATAGAAAAGACAAATAAAAAAGGAAATTTATAAGAAATTATTCTACAATATATGGCATCATCAGTATTGCTAGTGTTGTAATGTGACCTCGCAGCCAATGGACTTGAGAGTGCACAATGGGGAGCTGAAGCTGGCTTTGGGGGGCTTCTCATCTATGGTTTCACCATGTACATGGGTGCCCTGCAACAAAGTCGCAATTTATCATTAAATGGAAGTGTGATATAATATACTACAGAACTCAACTCAGTAGTTGTATCACAATTCTTCAATGTGACGGTCACACTGTTACCTAGTGTTATTGATGCACTCATATATATAACATGTGTATTTATTTATTAATACTACACCCTAGCTCCACGAAAACTCAACCCAGTTATCCATCCATATTATAATGCATGGGTTAATAACATCACATGGTGGTGTAACCACGACGCTGCAGAAATTGAAGAGAAGAAGCATGTATGACCATATATGAACCTGGACAATGTTATCAACGATCTGAGTTGAATGCTTGATGATGTTCTCAGTGACGGAGAAAAGGGAAGCAACATCGAAGGTATCGTCGGTATCGTCGTGGTGCACATGGGTTTCATTAATGAGATCCATGATTTTGTTGTCGGACATGGTAAACAGGCTCAGCTCACCATCAACGTGGTTGCCCACATGATGATCAACATGAATCTCAAATTTAGGAATGGAAACCTTCGGCACGTTGTTAACAAAACTTTGTGCTACGCTTCGCATGGTGGTGATGAAGGCTTAGCATCTTTTGGGAAAAGTCTAAGGCAAAATGCACAAGGAAGGCTTAGAGCTAGCTATGCAGTTCAGTGCCTGCCCAGAGCCTCTCTATTTATAGCCATGCTCATCTTGGAAGGTAGCATATTAAGCGTTTTCCAGAGCAATGTTCTATTGCCACGTGTTGTATGGAGAGATTTCCCAGTAAGGACAAGCATGTGACGTTTTTAAAGTAAAAAATAATAATATTCGATGAACTTTCATGTAGGTTTTTGTAGTAATTTTTGGCAATGTCAATTGACGTGGTTGCATTCCCTTGAAAGTTGAGGAAACAATAAATTCTTGTCTATTATTTTGACAGGTACCTGGTACCTGTCACATGATCAGCTTCAAACTGTTCATTGCTTATCCTTATTTGGATCCTTATTCTTAGTTAGTGTAATTTATATATTTTTTGTTTTCTATAATTTTGTTCCAATTAATATATAGTTCTTTTTTTAATAGGATATATAATGATTTTACATATGTAATTTGTTATTTTTCTACTTGGAGTTGGAGCTGTGTTTGTTATACTGTTATCATTAATTCTTTTGTCCATGTTCAACTTTTTAGGTTACATGTCTTTTTCTACTTTTACCAGTCTTTAATCACCATGAATAAAATATTGGGGTTCTATCCATATCATAACACAGCAACACCAAAGATCCCAATTGGGGAACTCCAGCTTGATAACACGTAAAGGAGTGTAAGTAGAGTTTGACAATCTACAGTGCCTCACGGCTAGTTTAAAATACCGCTTGTATTTAAAAAAAGAAAAATAAATAAATTTATGAGTCAACTTTTTGTTTGTATTATCCGGGACGAAGACTTCTTGTTGCTCGCAATGGATGAGATAGCTTTAAATATATTTGTTAGAAAATTATAATATTTATATTTAATTTTTTAATAATTGAATGGAAATTAAATTGTGAGACCTGTGATTTTAAGTACATGACTTTTACGAATTGGAATGTATCAATTGGCGATAGTCGTGTTCTTAACCGAGGAAAAAATAAAATATTATTTTTTTGAATAAAATAATAATACCTTATGCGAAAAGTTGCATTGTTGAAATTGAAACATTTCACTTTTTGGCTTAAGTTGCATTGTTTTATATGTGAAAAGTTGCATTGTTTCATAGAAATTGAAACATTGCACTTCTTGGCTTAAGTTACATTGTTTCATAGAAATTGAAACATTGCACTTATTGGCTTATGGTTGCAACATGAAAAGACACATTTGTTGATAATTTTCAATCACATCTTTTCTGAACAGAGGCCTTGTTGCCTATAAATAGAGAAGGTCCTACAACATTTCATTCATCCAATTGTCATCCAACAATAATAGTTTTTAGAGCATTCATAGCATTATATTTTCAGAAATATAGTGAGTTAGTAAGAGAGAATTCATACATAAGTTTGAGTTCGCTTTTCTTGGGGATTGTAGTGCTACTTTAACAAGAAGTCGATCGTTGTATCCTGAGAGACATTTGCCAACCAAATCCTAAAAGCACCTGTGAGGAGGCAATTTCGTCTTAAGGAGATAGAACCAAGTTTTAGACTCGATCATCTGTAAAGCATTCTTAACATTTTCCTTGTCGTTCTTTTCTTGTATTTATTTCGAATTTATAGTGAAATTTTATTTTCGAAATTCTATAAATATAGCAATTATCCTTATATTTTACCTATTATCATAATTGCTTACCAACCCTTTCATTTTCTGATACCGATCCCTCACAGGGTCACATGCACGCAGACATGATCTCTATAGTTTTGAATCTTCATTCAAGAAACACGATGAAGACATGCACGCAGACATGTCTACTTGATATTATTTTGAAAATAAAACCGAAGTCCTTTTTAGATTATTGTCCTAAAGAGAAGACAGAATATATTTGTAAAACTCCTCAACTTCTATATGTCTGTATATCTCTTTCATTTTCTATACTTTTATTTCCCTGTTTCCCGCTGGTTATGAACTCTCTCACCTAGTAAACTTTCTACACCCAACAAGATTTTAATAATTTACTTTACACACCCAGCAAATCTGCAAGAACCATACACATTTCTAAAGTGATCCGAAAATCCAATGCGGATATTGGGCGGGACTAGTCTTGAGCATCTTTGCTCTTCTATCAGACTCTAGACCTCTAATCATGGCGAGTTGGTTCTTATCATCGTTGTTCAGTTTGTCTCTTCTAATTTTAGGCTTAATTATTGATTTGCCCATTGAACTTGTACTTAGCTTTCGATTTATCCCCTATGCTTTTTTTTTAGAAAATTAAAGATATGAACTTCTTTTTTTCACCAATTTCCCTCATGCCGTCTAAATCCGCTACATTTCATCCAATTTGTGTGTGTGTGTGTGTGTATATATATATATATATATATAAGAAGGGAGGAAAGCAGGAAGGAGTAATAGAAAATATATGTCGTCCTCATAATAATAACGTCTGGATGTCCGTATAGGAAAAAATCTGAATTGTTTGTTCATTTACGCCTCACCTACCTTTGTCCTTCTTCATATCCATTATTGTTTTCCAATAAATACGATAGGTAGAGTATGAACGTCAAGATTAAATATGGAGTTTGAATCTGAAGTCTGAACGAGAACGTGTGGAAGAAAGAGATAATGCCATTAATGTTGCATGAGTTAGAGAAAGGTAAACATCATTTCCTTCCAGTCCATGCATGAGATATGCATACAACTAGCCTTGCATATAGCTCCCCATCCATTCACACATCCGAACGTCATGTCCTCCTACATGATATAATGATAACGAGAACATCTTCTTGATTGTACATACACTACTGGAGGAGAGGAGAGTTTCGACTGCGAGAGGCGCGTTCTGTAATTTCTCTTTTTATCAATGTAAAAAAAAGGGCAAAATAAAAAATAAAATAAAAAAAGACAAAAGAAAAGCCAAGCTTGTCAAAGAAAGAAGACAAAATTACAATTTTTTTTTTTTGAAGACCTTTTGTATTGAAAAGGGCGATAACATACTAAACTCACACACCCTATTGGACGGGACTAGTCTTGAGCATCTTTGCTCTTCCATCAGCCTCTAGACCTCTAATCATGGTGAGTTGGCTCTTATCATCGTTGTTCAGTTTTTCTCTTTTCATTTTATGCCTCACCTACATTTGTCCTTCTTCACCTATAATATATAGTCCCCTTCTATTGAGGGATCTCTCAAATAATTTTATTTGAACGATCCAAATCATCTATTTCTTAACTCTACATTCGTAGATCTTCCTTGCAAAAAATTAGACAAATTGGAAACCGTTTCGATATCCAATTATGTACTACAAAATCAATGAACATGGTGCCTCAACAAAGTACTAAAATTTCAATAATTCAATTCAGTGGTCAAATGATATCAAATTGAAGTGATTTTTTTGTAGAGATGATCTTTGAACGAGTATCTACAAAATAGACTTGGATTAGTGAAATATAATACGGAATTGGCCTTACAAGGGTGTCCCTCAAATAAGCTTATTTGAGATGATCAATTGATCTTATATATATATATATATATATATATATATATTCCATTAAGTTCTTTATAAGCAAAGAACTGAAAGAATGTAAGATCAATTGTATCTTTTTTGTCATTTAATCTCTTAAATGTGGAATCTTAATATGAAATATGAACTAGTGGAAAAAAAACCTATGCGTAACCATCTGGACCTTTGGTTAAAGACCGAATGACATCAATGTCATCACAACGAAGATTATTGATTTTATGGATGATATGCATGCAGCTGGCCTCTGCATTTCGTAATTCAGTAATTGATCGTACATTCAACAACTTAATTACGTTCCCATATATTAGTATAAATGATGTAGAACACATGACTGAATTGATCGAGGAACAGCTGGACAGGCGCGAAAGTATGGGCCTCTAGTTCAAAATCGGGCCCATGACCTATCGTTTTGAAGAAAACGGTGTGACAAGTGCAACTCACTAATTGGTTGTGATATATAATGGTTATTTTAGCCAAATTATATTGTTTACTTTGACTTTTCAGCATTTAAAGTTTTTAGAATATTTTGGAAAACTTTTATTGTTTTCCTTTTTGTTATCTAATTAGCTTTCTTAGCAAGTCTATAATAACAACCACTCGCTTGGATCCTTTAAACAAGAGGTCCTGGGTTCGATCCCAGGCGCTTGCGAATAGAGCAGACTTTGTTGGGAGAGGTCCCAGCTTTGCGCCCGACAGTACCTCGAGGGTTAGTCCCCGCAATCATGCGGGGGATACCTTTGTTTTCACCCAAAAAAAAAAAAAAGCACTCAATTTAATGGTTGTTATTATAGTATTTTCTTGAAGCACTATATTTGTGTATTGTGTGATGCCTTAATGATTTTCAATTTGCCTAATGCAAGGATGATCTATGAATGGAAACTGAAAAATAGACGGTTTGGATTGTTGAAAAAACAAACTGTTGGGGACCTAAAGGATTATTTGAGGCTTCCCTCAATCCCTCAATGGAAGGGGAGTGTGTGTGTGTGTGTGTGTGTGTGTGTAAGCAGGGGGGAAAGCAGGAAGGAGTAGTAGAAAATACACGTCGTCCACATGGTGATAACGTCCATACGTCTGTATAGGAGAAAATCTGTATATAAGCCCAAAACGAATTGAGAATGAGAGAGTAGCTCAACTCCTTATAAGCCCAAAACTAATTCATAAAAATAAAACACGCTAAGTACAATCATACTAATTAATCCAATGCAGTCATGAATGATTTTTCTTTTAATGAAGCTTAACAGCACCATGCCATGTCGAATCTTGATCTCAACTGAAACAGTGATTCTAACAGCACAAGCTAATTGAGCTTGTTTAGGTTCATAACAGATTACAATTAAGATTATAAGTTTATCAAGGAAAGCTAACAACATAGCTAAACAAAATCCTATAACAGATGTTCTATAACACATTTGAAAAATCAGTTACAATACTAGCATATTGTTTTTTTTTAAATAAAAAAAGTAGCAAATGTGTGGAAACTTGAATCATGATGGTTTGGTGGGTACGTAACACCCACCATCACTAGACATGCACCAAAAGTCTTTCAAGATTCACAACAATTGCTCACTTTTTAATAGGGTTTGTCCAATTGCGCAGAACGTGTGACATGACCAACTGTTTTTCCTTAAAAAACTTGCGAAGGAATATGACATTTATCTACTTCATGCGACATTTATCTACTTCACCTTAAAAACCTTGAAGGTGATAAAGACAAACAATTTTCCTTACTTCATACAATTAGTATATGTCCTCATTCAAATAGCAGATCCAAAATTGAGCAAGAATTGTGACCTCAAAGGGTAATAGTGTAAAAGTTTCAATTTTTTTTTAGAAGAAAATAATACTAAAAACAATTTAAAGATAGTACTTCCATTCATAATTTATGGCAAAAATAACAATACAAACTTCAATTGTCCACAATAAATTTTCATGGTTTAAAACGGTTGCATGATAGCTTCGTTATCAATACAAGAAAAAACATCTCTCAATGTAAACATCACTACATCAATCAATTATAAATTCTCTAATCCAAATATCAATATATCAATATCATATCGATAAATTCTAATCCATAAAAAAACACGACATATATCAATTTAATTAAAAATATAAATTCTACTCACTTGAAATTATAGGCTGTGGCGGCAACTGAAGGGTTGCACTTGGGTAAGAATTCCGATTGAATACAGGTATGAACTTTTACTAAAAATAAAACCAAAGTCCTTTTTAGATTATTGTCCTAAAGAGAAGGCATAATATATTGGGAAATAGCCTAAAATGCCACTGTTTTTTTAGTTTTAAGTGGAAATACCAAGCCTCCTCAAAATTTTTGCAAATACCACCTATAAATATATATTTAGTGTCCACTTATTGCCCAAATAACACTTTTTCTGAAATTGACTTCTCTCTCAGCTCTCTCTTTCTCTATCGCTCAGCTCTCTCTCTCTCTCTCTCTCTTCGCTCAGGTCTCTCTCTCTTCACTTTTTCTCTGTCGCGCGCTACTCTTAGTCTCTCTTGCGCAGCTCTCTCTCTCTCTCTCTCTCTCTCTCTCTCTCCCAAGCAGTGCACTTCCTCCCTCAGTGGTGTGTTCATCAAAGCTCAACTCCATCTTTCACCTCCAGAAGGTCCTGTTCATCGTCATTTTCTTCAATCTGAAGTTGGTTTAGGGTTTATGAGTTTCTATGAAATTGGTTTAGGTGTTTCTTCGAAATTGATTTAGGGTTTAGGGGATTCTCTAAATTGGTTTACAGTTTAGGGTTTCTCTGAAATTGTCTGATTCTGATGATTCCTTATTTGAAACAGTGAATGAGTTTGTTGTTTGTGGATTGATTCTTGCATTTGATTTCAGATTCGCTTGACTGCTGTTGTTTTGTTGTTGTTATTGATGTTGTATTGTTGTTTTCTTGTTGCTGTATTGCTATTTTTTTGCTGCTGTATTGCTATTTTAGTGGTGTTTTATTGGCGTCGTAATGCTGTTGTATTGCTAGTTTATTATGATTTTATTCCAGTTCCATCGTGGTTTTAATGGTTTTGGCGATTTATGCATTTGGATTTTGTGTTTCTTTGTTGTTTTGTTTCATCCAAAGAAGGGAAATTGTAGGTGTTCATTTATAGTCTCTATATTAGCCACATGAATCTTTATAGTTTGTTTTACAGTTGCAGTAGCTTTTGTTGTAAATTTAATATTACTAATATTTATTTTCCTATTTGAATGGAAATTAATAGAGTTCATTAGACGATGGTGTCCTTTGTCAATTTTTAGGAAGAGCTATCAAAGCACATGTTTATTTAATGGATGCATTAGTTGGTTTTTTATATTGGGACATACCATTTTGGAAAGGGTTCTTTAGTATCTATAAATACAGTAGTCTTCCTACAATTAAATAAGTGTAGTTCTAATTTAGTGGAGTTTATCGATAATTGTTAATTTAGTCTTTGCTCTCAAACCGTATATGAAGTTCATCCTTGAGGCATGAAATCACTTTGATAGATGGGTGGTGTTTGGTTTGTGGATGAAATATAATCCATATTTAGTAAAATGGAATGTAGATAATAGTGGAGTATGGAGAGAGTTTAAGAGTAGATAAAAAACTGAAATTGGGTAAAAAAAATGCAATTGGTATGACTCCTATATTGCTTTTACCTCAAATTCCATGCTGGTCAAATATCTTGAGCCTATTAGAAATACTTTGGCACGGGTGTTGTACGATATGCGTTTTTATGACGCTTTTGAGGTTGAAAATGTGAAGCAAAAGGAAATGAAGATGTCCAATTTTTCGCCATTGACAATTTGCAGCATTGTAGATGTGCCTCGACAAAGTGATGGGTAAGCTATGTTAATTTAGTGAAGTTTATCTATAATTGTAAATAAGTGCAGTTCTAATTTGTAAACTCATTGGCATGACAATCAAATTTATCGAGCATCTCAGTGTCGGTATTCCTTAGGATAAAGTTAACCCATCGAAGATCATGTATTACCGAACTGAAGCTTGTGATAAAAGCTTTCAGGAGGGAGGTGTATATATGAGGTAAAGGTAATAATGTTTCTTAATTGAATTCAGCCTTCACTTATCACTTGGAAATTCAGTTTGAATTTAATTATTTCAGTTTATCCTTTATATGAATATGCAGAAATGGAAGCTCTGGTGGAGCTGCTTTATATTAGAGGTCCATCCACTTAGATAGAGTTATTTGCTTTCATTATTCTTTGTAGCAACATGAAAGTACATGGTGATATGTAATATTGTGCAGTCCGTAGCAGTTGCTAATTGCCTTACATGGCACCTAAACTATATCCATTTTGTACACATGGCAGATAAACTATATCAATTTTGTAGACATGACAGATAAATTGTAATCATTTTGGAGTAGGAATATGCATCAATTTTCATTTTGTGAAACAAAATTGGGTAGTACGTCTAATCAATACCACTAGGGATGTACTTTTGATTCGGTTTTCAAATTATGTTGAATTGTTTTGGAGTTGCAGTCGTCGTTAGCATACTTATTCTTTAGATTGTTTAGTTGAGCTATTTCGTACAGCTCGATATTTAAATAGGTCTATTTAAATAGAGGTCCATCAAAGCTGCACAAACCCTGGCAAATGCAAATTATTAGAGGTCCATCAAAGGATCCATGTCTTTGGCCTTTATCCTCTCTGCATGCACGAGGCTATGATGAGCCATTCCCTCTCCACCCATATTCAGCACCTGCCAAACATCAGCTACATCAATTTCGCTCCAAATGTGATGGTGCGTGGTACTATTAAACCTTTTCAGTCACCCCTTCGTGTTTGCACATCTTCTTTGAGGTTACCCATTTTTCATTACAGCAAACCAGGAATAACAATTGTCTCCATTTCTAACCATGACAAAACAACATTTCATTAACACATTTGAAGCCACGACCAAATCACTACAATACAACCACAATAAACATACAATACAATGGCAATACAACAACAATATAATAGCAACACAACAGCAACACAACATCAACAAAACAACAATAACACAGGCATTGAACAAGGATTCATCACAATCAGACTATACAAATCTACTACATGAAATGGAAAATCCCAAGTTTCAAGATTCACATTTTCAGAGCAATCTAAATGGATTTGGTAAAAACCCAGATGGATGAGCATGAAGATTCAAAAAATATTACCCAAAGCAATTAAAATAAAAACAATTTCAGAAACCCAAGCAATCAAAATAAAACCAATTTCTCATAATCCCACAGAGATTAAGAAAATGACCATCAAGACTACCTATTGAAGGTTAACAATGGAGTAGAGCTTCAAGGTTGCAAGCAGCTGCGGCCTTACGTTATTCATAAGACATACCTAGAAGATAAGGCCGAGGGGGAGGGGGGTTTCCAATTTAGAACGAGAGAGATGGGGACAATTCAGACTTCTCTTTGGATGAAACAAAACAACAAAGAAACACAAAATCCAATTGCATAAATCGCCAAAACCATTAAAACCATGATGGAACTGGAATAAAACCATAATAAACTAGCAATACAACAACATTATGATGCCAATAAAACACCACTAAAATAGCAATAGAGGAGCAAGGAAACAGCAATGAGGAGCAAGAAAACAACAATACAACATCAATAACAACAACAAAACAACAACAGTCAAGTGAATCCGAAATCAAATGCAAGAATCAATCCACAAACAACAAACTCATTCACTGTTTCAAACAAGAAATTATCAGAATCAGACAATTTCAGAGAAATCCCTAAACTGTAACCCAATTTCAGAGAATCCCCTAAACCCTAAATCAATTTCGAAGAAACACCTAAACTAATTTCATAGAAACTCATAAACCCTAAACCAACTTCAGACTAAGAAAATGACGATGAACAGTACCTTCTGGAGGTGAAAGATGGAGTTGAGCTTTGATAAACACACGCCGTTGAGGGAGGAAGAGCACTGCGTCAGAGAGAGAGAGCTACACGAGAGAGAGAGAGAGAGAGAGAGAGAGAGAGAGAGAGAGAGAGAGAGAGCTGCACAAGAGAGACTAAGAGTAGCGCGCGACAGAGAAAAAAGTGAAGAGAGAGAGACCTGAGCGAAGAGAGAGAGACCTAAGCAAAGAGCTGAGCGAGAGAGAAAGAGAGAGCTGAGAGAGAAGTCAATTTCAGAAAAAAGTGTTATTTGGGCAATAAGTGGACACTAAATATATATTTATAGGTGGTATTTGCAAAAATTTTGGGGAGGCTTGGTATTTCCACTTAAAACTAAAAAAACAGTGGCATTGAGCGATATTTCCCTAATATATTTGCAAAACTCCTCAACTTCTATATGTGTATACAATGGCGGACTCAGGAATTTTTATAGGGGTAGGCTAAATAAATTTTTTTTGAGAGGAGATATATAATAAGCCTTTTTTCTACTGAAACAAAAATGTAAATAAAATTTTATAAATCAAACAAAGTCACATTACAAGCAAATATAACACAAAAAAGTACAAAATATAAATAAATATCAAATCAAACACATTGTCCAACTTCAAAAAAATATCTTCGATTGCAAAAAAATTTAAAGAGCTTACCTAGTGAAGTGGAACCCTTCTCTCTTTGAGTGTATCAAAATATTTTATTATTGAATCTGAATCAATATCCACAGAAAGCTCTTTCTCAATATAGATAATGAGGGAATCTGCAAGATACTCATCCTCCATTTTGTTGCGAAGTACAGTTTTAACATGTTTCATAGCTGAAAATGCCGTTCTAGTCGCCGTAGAAACCGGAAGAGTTAACACTAAACGAACCAATCTATCAATCAAATAATATGCCTTTGCTCTGTCTGTTTTAATTAATACTTGACATAGTTCTGAAAGAGTAGACATATTTTGAAAGATATCAAGATCATGTTGGTGTACTTCAAACTCAAAAAGTTCGAGCTGGCACCTCAATAAACGTAATTCTTTAAGTGAAATCTTGAGGATAAAATTTTTCTGCAAGCTTGCAAATATCATCAATCTTATATGATTTAAAACCATTGCTAGGGTCCAAAGCAGAGTTGAGAATAAGAAGTTCCATTGTTCCTTCGCTAAATCTACTATTTAACTCTTCCCATTGATAATCTATTGTATCATTGAATAAATCAACCCGGTAATGATGTTCAATTGTAATATCATCACGTTGCTGACAAGAACGACGTGTACCAATTTTATAAGGAGCATTCATATCCGGCATATCGATGTCATGTTTTTTGCAAAATGATTCCACTTCCTCAAAGAAAGTATCCCAACCCTCCAATCTTAATTTCTGAAGAGCATCTTTTGTACTACGAACTAAATTCATAGCAGTTCAGAATATCTTGAGATTTATTTTGCAATGCTCGACAAAGGCTATCAGGAAGTCCCATAGTTTTTTCTAGCAAATTCAAGATAAATATGAACTCGTAAGATGTCATCGCTTTTAACGTACCAAGTCGCTTCCCCACGTATAGAATTAGAGGCTCCATCCTTAATCAAGGTCTCAACAACTGTACAATATGCATTAAACATATTTAATGTCACGACCCGACTCTCCTAGCACGATATTGTCCGCTTTGGGCCCCCTCTGCCCTCACGGTTTTGTTTCTGGAGCTCATGAGCAACTTCCCAGTGGGTCACTCATCCTGAGATTGCTCTAGCCCCCAACTCGCTTAACTTCGGAGTTCCTAAGAATCTGAAGTCAGTGAGCTCCCAAAAGGCCTCGTACAGGGAAGACATGGTGGGCCCCACTCTGCCACAACACAATATTGTCCCAGCCCGGGCCTCGGCCCGCTGGGTTTTGTTCCTGGGCTCACCTTCCATTATCTTGCCCGCGGGCTCAAGCTAGGGTGCCAGCCTTATGAGGCCTCGTGCTAGATGGATGCGGGCATGTACATATAAGGCACATCACCCACTCTCCATTGGTCGATGTGGGATCTCACAATACACCCCCCTTAGGGCCCGACGTCCTCGTCGGCACACTCGCACCACACGGCAGAGTAGCTCTGATACCAAATTGTCACATCCCGGATCGGCTCCACCGTAGCACGATGTTTTTCTAACCAATCCATTCCCACGATGATGTCAAGATCTACCAAGTCCAAGGGAATCAAATCCACATCCAACATTGCATCTCCCACTTGAACATAACAACCTTTAAACACCATGTTCGCAAGCAGGACATCCCCAGGAAGTAAAGAAATACTAAAACTCCCTGCCATGGGTGTCGGTCTAACACTGGCATAAGGTACAAACGTACGTGCAATGAATGAATGGGTAGCCCCGGATCTATCAGTACAAGTGCAAAGTAACCAAAAATAGGGACCATACCAGTGATAACATCCGGTGTGGCCTGGGCCTCCTGCGGGTCATGGAGAACACACGGGCCTGAGTTGTAGCAAGCCCTCGCTGACCCCTCTGACTCCTGCCACCCCGCCCACGGAAGGTGGACTGAACTCCACTGCTCGAAGAAGAACCGGCTCCAGAAGAAGATGCCCCACCCTGGGTCTGACCATCTCCTGTCCAGTTGTACCCGCAGCGGTAAGGAGTGGACACTCACTCCTATAGTGTCCAGACTATCCACACTTGAAACATGTTACCTCGCTCCTCTAGTCCTGACCGCTCTATTGTCCACGTAGCGGGCAATCCCTCTTACGATGTCCTGCCTGTCCACAGGAAGAACAAGCGGAACTGGTCACAAGCTGATATCCAGAACCGGGCCGACCTCCCCCACGCAACCCAGGCCATCCTCCGCCCCCAGCCGTCGTCCGTCCGCCGCCGGATTTTGCCCAGAACACGCTGGTACCTGCCGCGATTTTTCAGCCGCTCGTTCTCCGTCGTCCGGCCACCGTTTCTGACGAGCGAGGTATGGTTTCTCATCTACTTTTCGTGCTCTAGCTGGCTGTTGGGTAGCTTTTGGCTGATTTTTAGTTTTTGAAACTCGAATTCGAACCCTAGATTCTGTCGTTTTTAATTGGAATTTCCGGCCACTTTTTGGCCATTACCCAAGAACAAAAGTGACTCCAAATTAAGGGTATTACCTAGGTTAGGAGTTTGGAGCCAAAATTCTAAGATTTTCCGGCCGCCTGAATAGTGATCAAGCCACCCAAGAGCGGCATTGCGTGGGGAGGCGCGTGGGCAGTCCGACAGAGGTCACAGTTTATCCTAGAATGATCCTTACGTTGTCACGAGCGCGTAGGAGTTTACGGATCTCAATTTGGATATCGTTTGGGCCTCGAACGAATTTGACATAATCTGGGATTTTCGGGTTTGATGTGTTTGGACCGTTGGATCAAACCCAATTTCACATATGTTGTTTCTGGCATTACTAGGATCGTATAGGAATTCGCGGATCGTGAATCGGAGCACCGGATGTTCCGATTCTTCAACTTAAAGTTTTAACTTCCGGCCACCGAGTGTCTTCCGAGACTTTTCTAGCACTTGGAACTTTTATTTGGCCATTAGAGACGTCTCGTTCCTCGTAATTAAGAGAAACCCGAGAAATTAGGATTTTCCTGTAAAGTCTCATTTTTGAAGAATTGGATATTAATACCGTGTTCGTATTTTGAAATAGGTAATCCGACTCGGCCTTCAGAGGGCAGGACCCTCTCGGGGTCACGCAGCTTGGGATTACTTGTGAGTGGACTTTGTTTTCAAATAAATTGCATGAATTTTATGATGAAGTTTCTATGCATAAGTATTTAAGGGTTTATCAAATTCATTTTATACTTATTATTCGAAACTAATATTTTTATAAAGTATGGGTGTTATGTTTGGGTATTAAACATATTCAAGTATCTTGAATTATTTATGCATACTATTTGGGAAAGTACTTTATGTTGAGTTTATGTGGGGGTACTTGGAATTGGTTATAAGGCATGGTAAGATGCGAGAGTAGAAAGTCAGTTGGGAGTGTTGTAAGCACTACCCTGTGTACCTCCCTTGATTTGGATTGTGGAAATGGAAATGTGGGATACTTGTAAATGTCGGAACCCGAGGCATACCTTAACGGGGTGTCGTTGTAGACCCTTAATTGGGTAGTCTGCGCGTAGGACGGTTCCAGGCGTACGGGTCTTGATTCTTCGTCCGTACGTGCTGGGTTAGAGTATCAGTCCCCCAGCTGGACGACTCATCCCTAGCCACATGGGTGTTTGAGGCCGGATAAGTGTGAGCTAGTCAACAATCCCCTGTTGGATAGTTTCCCTGGTACAATTAGGTGTGTCATATACTTATGTTATATCTCTTATGATATATATATATAGCTATGCATTTATTCTTGTTTTTGAGCGAGGATACTTCCCCGCTAGTCGTGGCGGTGGGCACGTATTTCGAGAGTTTGATTTGAGTTTTATAAGGAAAGGTTTGGATGGGTTTCTAGTTTCACTGGATTTCGAATTTAACTCGGCTTTGAGCAAACTGTATATATATATATATATATATATATATATATATATATATGAATATGATGGATTTAATGCATTGGTTTCATGCATGGTTTTCTAACGGTGGGGTTATATTACTTTGGTTTAAATTGAACTAAACTTTGTTTTGTCCATTCACAATTTTTTGTTTTACGCCCCACGGCCAGGAGTTGACTGGAACGAGCTGCAGTGCCATGTTTTGTGCCCCTGCTATCACGAGCCGCAGTACTTGAGCTTTCTCGGTGCCTCAGTGCTATGTAATTACGTAAAACTTTATTTTTGCTAGTTTGTTGTACTCTGGAGACATGCTCTGTTATCGCCTGTTAGGATGTGATTTTTGAGGCCGGAGGACATAGTTTGTAATACTATGCTTTGAAATGCATGCTGGATGTTGGGTTGTAAATATATCTATGTTTTTGACTCTGCCAAAATTTTGGTAGAAAGTCTCGGTTTTTAGTAAATGGGCCCAGCATCCGTCTCGGTTTCCGAGAAAATTTGGGGCGGGTCCTGTCATTTAATAAATCCGAACAAGAATCATAATGAAAGCCCCAACGAGTAGCTCCAAGCCGATGCAAGGTACCAATTTGATTAAGCCATCTACCTGTCTCACGTTCACGTGTGTCAACCATATGTGCAATATCAATTTCTTGGGTAGATTGTAACTCACCTTGGCGCTTGGGAGAAGCAGTAATAAGATTGATAATGGAATTCAGTGTTGAAAAGAATAGCCAAATAGGAGCCACATCTTTTGATGCTGCAACTAATGCTAATTGTAGTCTGTGAGCAAAACAATGGACATAATATGCATATGGGCAATCTCTAAGAAATAATGCTTGTAGTGATAGGACCCGACCCAAATTCCACTTTGGAATCCGAGCCGAACCCTGTTTGTGTCCGACACTTGGCAAGTGCCGAGCACGAATGACCTAATTGCCCTTCTAGTCAACCTTCAACTAAAACTGGGGTTTGACCTTTGCTGAAAATTCAGCAAAGTCCCCCCCTGCAATTAGACCAATCCCAAGATTACACCTGTCAAACATGCATATAAAATATACACCAACTGTCAGCATGCAAATAATTACATTTCAACAGTTAGACATGCAATCTAGGGCAATATCAGAGCTCTACAAAGAAGATTACAAGTATAAAGTAATTACACAAGACCCTACGTTGTCAAGGGATGTGGCGGAAGGTGAACTTGGCCCGGTGGTGACGTACCTGACGCACGACTACTGCCTGGGGGCGTAAAACATTAAAAAGGTGAGTTGACCAAAAATAAAGTTTCTGAAAATAGTATAAGAACATAGTAACCCTCTCTAAAAACAGTTATGAAACTAAATCATTTCTTATATATATATATATATATATATATACGTCCTGGAATCAATGCATTCCTATTTATATATATAGTCAATCACACACTTGATTAAAACTTTAAGTTCTCGAAAACATTGAAATCAACTTTAAATCTACCACCTAGGTGTACCCATTTAGCAATCCGTCAATTCCTTTAATTTCCGTCAATTCCTTTATAATCCGTCAATTCCATTCTAGTGCCACCGGAGTGACACATTCTCGCAGGTCTCGGTGACGCAAGGTCAACCCAAACCGCAATCTCGCAGGATTCAGGGGACACTTGGTCAACCTGATCCGCAATCTCGCACCTCATGGTCCGGGCATCCCCGCAACTCGTGGGGCAGTGTCAAGCATGCTGACATATCTGAAGGCAACTGGATATCCGTCGACATCATTACAACCGAAGACAACCATTTAAATCCGAAGGCAACGTGTATTATACCTGAAGGAAACCTTGGGTACCTAAGTGGTTTCTGAAATATATAAATATATATATGTATATATATACCTTTTCTGAAAATGAACTAGAATTTATAAAACTAGGTCTTAATAAACCTTAAAGCCTACCTGCCACTCAATCTGATAACTATCCCAATTTATACTTTTTCTATCCTTTAAGGATTCTCAACTGGCAGGCAAATAAGTAAATATACTTAAAGCCAGAAAAATCATGCTAGGAAAATATCAATTATTAAATACTTATTCAAGATCAAATAATGGAATTTAATTGTATAAAATCATTTATAAAACAAACAGTCCACTCAGATACTCTTAGCTAGCTGGACCCTTTGAAGGTCCCTCCTGGGGGTCACCTGGTGCCCGGGTGCCTGAATAACCATTATAATATTTTATTAAAAACTATGCTCAGTAATATAATATTAAATTAAAAACCTTGACCCCCGACTCCTAATAGTGTGTGCATCACTTTAAAGGTCATTCATATGCCCATATTAGCTTTTCTCTCAATGGGCACAATTTAAAAGTACCTAGGGACTCAAAAGCGAAAAAGTCCCAAAAAGTAAACTCGTGACCCCGTGGGGTCCACAACCTCAGAATTTCCGATCCGATCATTCCTAGAGGTTCCAACAAGCCTATAACACATGTCCTGAAAGTTTGGTCTCGATTTTGGACAGTCAGATTGCTCACGATTATTTGGCTGACGAACGATTTTCCGTAAACCTAGCCCTAGGGTTGGCTTTTTTGGAGCATCCGGACTCCGATTTACGATCCATCAAATCCTTCACGATCCTTAAAATACCTAGATCAACATACTCCAGTTTGGCTATGATCCAACGGTCGGAACGTATTAAACCCGGAAATCGCACACTATGCTAGATCCGTTCGGGTTTCAAACGTTATCCGAATTGAGATCCGCAAAATCCTATGCGCTCCTGAGAACACGAGGATCGTTATGGGACTAAGGGTGGTCCCTGCTACCTGGCCCACACACCTGCAGTGGGTGGGTGGGCCTAACAATTTCCGGCGACCTGAAAATCTCCAAACCGTCATACCAAACTCCTATCCTAGGTAATACACCCTATTTGGAACCACTTTTATTCTTGGACTATGGCCAAAAGGTGACCAGAAGTGACTGATAATGGCGATGCAAAACCGGCAGAAACTCAACTCGAAAATTAACCCTTCAAACCTTAAAATCTCTCCAATCCTACCCAACCATCAGTTAGAACGTGAAAATCAGTCGAATTTCCATACCTAACTCGTCCGATTTAGTGGCCGGAGGAGAGAGAACATGCGATGAGAAGTTTGAGCGAAAATCGACTTGTTTTCTGCAGTTTTCCGGTGAACCTCGCGGCGGCTGAAGGCGGGAATGGCTGGACTGCGACGGCGGGAGCTGGCCGGTCCAATCTTGGCCGGTCCGGTGCAGTGTGGTGGCGGCTGGAGGTGGCTGGGTGATCAGCTGGAGCAAGAAGAAAGTAGGGGTGGGGGTTTGGTGTCGTGTGAGGAAGAAGAGAGTGAGGAGAGAGAAGGGAGAATCAGCTTTAAAAATATGATTTCTCAAATTTACCATTTTTCCCTTCTCAGTATTTTGATCGTACTTCCTTCATTACAAGTCCGATTCGAGTCCACTACGTGTCCACGGACTCGTTTTGTCGCACTCTACGCAACGGTACAAGTGGAATTCCCAAATTCCTTCCTGGTCAAAGAGTCAACTTAAAACCAAATAACATATTCTAAGGGTATACTTGTCTTTTCCTCTAATAAATTATTAATTAAATATTAATTAAGGTTTGGGTTGTTACATGTAGTCCATTCCATGCACCTCGCATGTTGCTAGCACCATCATATCCTTGACCTCGCATTTTATCAATTTGGAGACCATAATTCATAAGAACACAAGATATCTCTTTTTTAAGTGTCAACGAACTAGTATCTTCAACCCTCACAATCTCAAAAAAACGTTCTCGTACAAAACCATCCTTATTAACAAATCTTAAAACAATGGCCATTTGCTCTCTATTAGATGCATCTTTTGCTTCATCAACAAGAATACAATAAGTTGATTCCCCAACTTCATCACGAATTTTGTTTCTCACTTTGTCAGCAAGAATATGTAAAACTTGCTTTTGAATCGATGGTGCGGTATATTTAGCATTTCTCGGGGCATTCTCTAAAACAACTTCAGCAACTTTATCATTCCATTGTGCTGTATATTTTATCAATTCAATGAAATTTCCACGATTCATTGAGTCTATGGATTCATCATAACCTCTAAAAGCACATGTTTGAAATGTAAGCCACCGAACACTCTCAATTGTTGCCTTGAGTCATAGTCGGTTCTTCAAAATTTGATCTTTCGGTTGTTTATGAATAACTTTCTCAATATGCTTAGATGATTTCATTAAGTCCTGAGCACCTCTGACACAATTGTTATGTGGTGAAGATGGACCTCCAACATGAACCAAAAATAATGCACAATTGTTTCCATCATTAACTCTTTTCCAATTATTGAACCCATCAGGAATTAGTGCAGACCCACTTGCTGGATTTTTTTCAAAGACAGCATGGTAAACAATATGCTTTATCTGTTAAAGGAGAATACTCTAACCATGGAAATTGTGAAAACCAAGAATATTGAAAACGACGTCTTGGATACTCAAAAAGTTTCGGTTGATAAGGCCCCAACTTGATATAAGCCCTTCGAATCTCATCACGTTGATTGATTGGGTGTTCACAAATTGGAATGCGTTTCCCAGGGTCCCATTCTAAATAAGCAATATCAAACTCTTTAGGTTGAACTCACTACTACAAAATAGTTAAACCACGACACAAAATAGACGACGGTGCATCTTAAAACCGTCGTTATGTTTTAAAAGACGACGGTATTTTTAAAACCGTCATGATATATCATCTTATACACTGCTAGCGTTAGACTGATTTTTAAAAGACGAAGCTTGTCACTAACAAGCGTCGTCTTTTAAAAACACGCTAAACAAAAAAAAGGCCGATTGATTTTTAAAACACAACGCTTGTCACTAACAAGCGTCGTCTTTTAAAAATCAAGCGGCCTTTTTTTTGTAAAGACGCGGTTTTTTTGAAAGAACTGCGTCTATTATATGTTAAGACAACGATTTTTTTTAAAAAGGGTCGTCTATTGTATATAAAGATGACGGTTTTTTTTTTAAAAAAGGGTCGTCTATTATATGTAAAGATGACGATTCTTTAAAAATAAAAGGGTCGTCTATTATATGTAAAGATGACGGTTTTTTTTTAAAACTGTCGTCTATTATATGGAAAGATGACGATTTTTTTAAAAAAACTATCGTCTATTATATGTAAAGACGACGGTTTTTTAAAAAAACCGTTGTCTATTATATGTAAAGATGACGGTTTTTGTAAAAAAAGCGTCGTCTTTTAAAATACACTAAAAAAAGGCCGCTTAAATAAATTCGCGCTCGACAAATTTTCAAATTTTCCCCCGTCTTTGAAAACCTTATCTCTCATTAACAAGAGTCGTCTTTTAAAAGACGCTAATAAAATGCCACTTAAGTGAATTCGCGCTCGACAAATTTTCAGATTTTCCCCCGTCTCTGAAAACCTTATCTCTTCCTCCTTGAAACCCTCATGAGCTCTCTAAAACACCCTCATGAAAGGTTTGATTTGAAAGTCACCTAATCTCTCAATACCCTTCTATATCTTGCTAGTGAATTCTGGATTAATCTCGTTGCGTTTCTGGTATGTTTTTTGTCTCCCTGATTTCAGATTTTCTGTCTCTTTTGATTTGTTTGGTTTGTTTACGTATTTTTTTATATTTATGGTTTCTTTTTAGATTTTCTAATTTGGTTCTGAGGAGATGAGGAGGAAGCTTGTAGATTTATAACTTTTTCTTTTGCAGGTTTCCTATGTGAGTCGTATGTTTTTTTGTTGTTGAAAATTTGTCTTCTCTTTTCACCATCATTTTATTTATATAATTTTCCTTTTGCAGGTTCCCGATGGTCTTTTTTATGCTCATTTTACAACTTTTCTATGGAAATATGGTCCAATGGTAAAATTTCTCTTCCACCTAATTGTATATGTTTATAATCTTAGCTTTTTTTCTCTCTCTCATTTTTCTGATTTATTGACATGGATGATGGAGGAGACTTCAGTTGTGCATCATTTGTATGTTTGGATGAGGAAGGATTGGATTAGGAGTACGTAGGTCTTGTTAGGAAAAGATTGTACTACTTAATTGGTAGGAATTATGTTTGCTGTAGAATAAAGATTGGTTAACTATGTAATAACTATTGAATCTTCAAGTTTTATGAAAGAAACTATTTTTGAGTGTATATATTCATTAATAAAGCATTATGGTTGGTTTTCCAGTTAAAATCGTTGTATAGCATCAAATGAAATCAAAAAGAACTAAAATGTAGTAGTTTGGGAACTTATTAGATGACGGTTTTCATAATAAATCATGGTCTCTACAGATAATTAACGACGATTTTTATAAACCAAACGTTGGCTTTATAGATAATCAACGACGGTTTTTATAAAACAAATGTCGTCTTAACCTACAATTAGGGCTGTCAATGGGTCGTGTCGTGTCGTGTTCGTGTCGTGTCAAACTTTTAAACGTGTCAAGAAACCTCAACCCAAACACGACCCATTTATTAATCGTGTCAGGAAATGCAAACCCAAACCCAACCTGTTTATAAACGGGTTGGCACGACACGAACCTGTTTATGACCTGTTTACTAAACAGGTTGGGTTAGGTCATAAATAGGTAACCTACCTGTTTAATAACCTGTTTACTAACTTGCTTGGGTTAGGTCATAAACAGGTAACCTACCTGTTTAATGACCTGTTTAATAACCTGCTTGCTTCAAATTTAAATTCTAACAACTATCTTAAATATTCTGACAAATCAAACATTCCAAAATGATAATAAAATTAAAAACTTCAAAGTCACTCTAAAATCCAAATCAATCATAAACAAAAAAAAGCTTTGATTAAATTACAACATCACATTCCCAACTCAAATATTCAGCCACCATTGTTAACGATGCTATTAGAGCACTCAGCAAATTGGGAGGGATTTATGTCCATCGGACTAATATCCTCAAGTCAGTTCTTCCAAGTTGGGTGCTAAAGTAGAATTTTCTGCAATTCAAACCATAAAACTTTAGATGATGATAAAAAGAAACAAATATAATAAATAAGGTTATGAGAAATATACCGCAAATTTCATCAATCCATTGCAATTGCAGATGCATTTGTAGTATTGCGTTATATATTAGGAGTACATCTCAATCTAATAAAAGGCATGTCTTCTTACAATTCATACTTATATAAAATGCAATTTTTAGTAATAAAATGGCAGGAATCTTAACCAAACATGTTGTTGAGCTGAAGAGGTCAGAACTTGTAGGCAATGAGTTAGTCTTCACATCCAAAATCAAACTCAATCACAAATCCCAAACAAACAAACAAACAAACCAAGATCATATATGAATCCTTCCAATGTTATGTAGAGAGAAAAAAAAAACAAATAAGAATAAAATGGAAGAACGAATTTAACAGAAGGGGCAAAACACCACCATGAACTATTTATTCTCTCATCTGCAGTTCTCTCCCATAAATGGAAGAATGAATCAAGAGACCCATAAACAGTTCTCTCCCAATTCATTCTCTCATCTGCAGCACCAACACAAAGTCCTTAACAAACAAAACCAGTAAAGTTGAGAAACTCTCGAAACAGTTGGATCCATTCGCCCACAAATTCGATTCCAACTTACCTGGTTCTTGTTATTGGTGAGACTAAGAGAGAAGCTGAGAGATGCGATAAAACACACAGAGGGACAGAGATGCAGAGGATGGGAGGGAGAGACGGGAGGGAAAGAGAAAAGCAGGGGACGGCTGTGACTCTGTGAGGGATGCAGACAGAGGGAGAGAGAAAAGAAGGAGATGACGGCTGTGTGTGAGTGTTAGGGTTTGGAATGTGAATTAAAGAAAATTTACATTATATATTGTGCTGGAACGCAGGTTATTAGGTTTCAAAGGAAATGGGTTTGGTAATATACATATTATCTTATTTTCATCTCCAACATTTAAGTAAATGTCTTTGTCCTTTTACTTTCATTTATATTTATATTACTCCATTTACTTAAGTTTACAATGTAAATAAGGAAGTACCCCTCATTTGAATTCAAATAAAAATACTAGAAAATCAAATTTCCACCCAATCAAAATATGAAAAATCAGTTTTAGTGCAAAATACGATTTATGCTAAAAATGATGGCTCATTAAGTCAATATATACTTCATACTAAAATCTCATAAAATCAAGTTTTCTTATTTGATGTGTAAGGAATAAAAACCGCCAAAAATTATCTTGAGAAAATGATTATTCCAAAAAACCATTTTTCATACTTAGTCAATATTGCACCTCCGCTAAAAAAGTGACATGATACAAATTTAATAAGTTATACGAAATTTATTTTGGGATTAGGGTTTAGGGATTAGAGTTTAGAGTTTAGAGTTTATGGTTTAGGATTTAGGATTTAGGGATTATAGTTTAGGGATTAGGGTTTAGAGTTTAAAGTTTAGAGTTTAGGGTTAGGGTTTAGGGTTAGGGTTTAGGGATTAGAGTTTATTGTTTAGAGTTTAGAGTTTAGAGTTTAGGGTTTAGGGTTTAGGGTTTAGAGTTTAGGAATTAGAGTTTAATGTTTAGAGTTTAGAGTTTAGGGTTTAGGGTTTAGGGATTAGAGTTTAGGGTTTAGGGTTAGGGTTTAGGGTTTAGGGATTAGAGTTTAGGGATTAAGGTTTATAGTTTAGGGTTTAGGGTTTAGGGTTTAGGGATTAAAACGTTAAACCCTAAACCCCATATACATAATTAATTCAAATAATAAGGAATAATTACTAACAAATATAATTTAGGGATAAAAATGTAATAATTAAGTGCTCATCAGTTTGTAAAGACATTATAAATATCAAATGTTGTAACATATAATCACAAAGTTATCAACACCAAGATGGATAAGGAGCAAGGAGAGGGGTGTAATTGACTAGGGTTCGAAACCCATTGGGTGTGCTGAAGGTTCAATTTTTTTAATTTTTTTCGCGGGTTGGCAGGTAATAAACGGGTTGACACGACCCATGACACGACCCGTTTAATAAACGGGTTAAACAGGTAATTAAACGGGTTGGTGGGTTGACCCGAAACCCACCCGTTTATAAATGGGTCAGTGGCGGGTTGACCCCAAAAATTACCCGTTTATAAATGGGTCGTGTTCGTGTCGTGTTTTTCCCGTGCGGGTTTCGAGTCGTGTAACGGGTTCGAGTCGGAAATTGCCACCCCTACCTACAATCCACAATGGTTTTCATAAAAAACCGTCATCTTAACCTACAATCCACGACGGTTTTAATAAAACCGTCGTCTTTCCTCCTCCTATAATTAACGATCTTTACCTCTAAACAACGACAATTTTCTTTAAAAACCGTCGTCTTTACAGATAAACAACGACGGTGAAAAGCCGTAATAGTTTGACACCCAAAAAGATGGCGGTCGATTTACGACGGTTTTCAAAGCATTACAAAGACGGTGGATCCCTGTCGTCTATTTCGTTTTTTGTAGTAGTGACTACGTGAGATTCGAGTTCAGAAAGTTCCTCAGGAATTGAAGTATCAACATTAGACGCAGAAGGTGTATCCTTATTATCGTTACCACTTTTTTTGAAGAATAAATAAATAGTTTTTCCTCTCTTTGCCGGTCTATTATCATCATGTGACATGATATCCTAATAAGAAATACCATACACAAAAATTCATATATGCTAATTAATAATTCAAGTTGCAAAAATAAAACATGTATCAACAATCTCCAAAAAATTTCACCCAAACCCTAAATCATAAAAACTTAACAACAACAATTCATATATGGAGTTTGTGGTGGCTAGAAGAATTTTTTTTATGTTTGCTCTCTGTGGGTGTAGCCTAATATCAATACGATTAGAATAGGTCAAGTTGGTAGAGCCTTAGCGTGAGTTCTGCTTCTAATCAAATTTATATAGGTTTGGATTGATGTTTATTATTTCCTATATGATTTAGGAGTGGGCTTATTTTAAATAAAGCTATTATTTACTTTACTTAAATTGGGCTATTATTAGTTTATTATATTTATTTGGTGTAGTGGGCTAATATTTATTGGAGTAGGAATAAACTTAACTATATTTAATATTTAAAAATCTTCCCCTAGCCTAGCTATGCATCCACCCTTGTGCGTATATCTCTTTCGTTTCTATACTTTTTATTTCCCTGTTTCTCGCTGGTTATTAACTCTTCCCATCTAGCAAATTTTCTACGCCGAACAAAATTTTAAGGGCTTGTTTGATAGTCATTTCAGTTTTTAGTTTTTAGTTTTACGTGGAACTTAGAAATGAAATTTTTTTGGGGGGGGGGTCAAATTTGTCCGTCTATCAAGACTGAAAGTGAGGAGTGTGTGTAGTGTGAGGTTCCTCCTTATACTGAGAGCATACATGATGCTTTGTAATGTGCTCCATACTTGAGTTTACTTTTGGTTGGCAATTTAGACGTAATCATGTTTCAACTTAAACCTGATAAATATGTGACTTTGGATACTTTCCTTATTATAAAAGGTATATATCTTTAATCACCCTTAAAAAGCTGCATAATTAGAGTTATTAATTGCTTAAATTCATGGTTTGGATTGAACGCGAAGGGACAAAAAATTGAGTACATTTACCACTCCAAAAAGCAAACTGTGAAAGGATTACGCTTGGCAATGGCAGACATATATATATCACATTATAAATAAGGAAAATTAGATATTAGACATAGATAACTTTACTTATTAGTATTTAAGACATTTGATATTTTGGTTTGGGTTTTAATACCTAGAAAAAGAATTGTTATTTTGGATTAGGCCAAAGAGGAAGACCAGATTTGTTGACCCACCTTACATTAGTCATTAAAAAGACAATTATATCCTTTTCATTTAAAAACCTAACCCAAATTCATTAGTTTCTCAGATCTCTCTCTCTCTCTCTCTCTCTCTCTCTCTCTCTCTCTCTCTCTCTCTCTCCCTTCTCCTCCCTCTCCCTTTCTCCTCCACTCCCGTTTCGACTCACACTGACAAAAACCCCTAGCCACTGTCACGTCAGCCACCCAGCCACCAGACCGGTCGCACCCCAAGCCAGCTCTGACCTTCCTCCTACCTCTGCTATTGCTGTTTTGCCAGAAAACCCCGGTTTTGATCGGATTTTTACTCGGTTTTCCAATCCCTCGATCTCTCTCCTCCGACCCTCAAATCCTTCGATTGAGGTATGGTTTTCTAGCTATTTTCCACGATCTAGCTGTTAATTGGGTAAGATTTCAGAAATTTTGAGGTTTAATTGGTTAATTTCGGAGTTATTTTCCACGAAAACGAAACTACGATGCAGAAAATCGAAAACTCGATGTAGAAAACCGCAGAAGCTGAGATGAAAAATCGGCTTCGATCGTTGGTGGTCTTTGATGATGGTCGCGCGAATGGGTTGGTCTTCGATGATCGTTGGTGGTCTAGAGGTTTCTGGAGGTGAAGTTGAAAGGTCACGCGAATGGGTTGTGATTCAATTTCGGTTTCGGTTGATGTCATTTTGGTTCAATTTTGGTTTGATGTCATTTTTCAGCTTTGGTTTAAAACTAAATATCTGAAAATGGCATATGTTGTAATTTTCATATTTTGTAATTGTATTTTTGTTACATTTTGGTGTTTGGCCTTTTGCTAATTAGACTAAATTGTATTTCTTTCTATTAAATTAGTAAACTATATTATGGTTTAAAACTAAAGCTCCCTTATAAATACCAGTCAAACAAAGCCAAAAGGATAACGTTTGGTCATACTCTCTCTCTCTCTCTCTCTCACTATATATATGTGCTCTGTTGGTCCCAACAACCAAAACCTTTTGTCATCTCCAAGAAAAAAAGAAAAAAAAAGCAAAAAAAAACAAAAACAAAAACAAAAAAGCCTTTTGGAGTTTCATGCACTTTTGACGAAAATGATGTTACAATCTTTTCTTTTCTTTTGGTTCCTCCATGATTGAGGTTTAAGCAAGCCAAAGGCATATTCACAAATATATTTTCTTAACTCCTTATCAACCCCTTGACTTTCTGACCTCGATTAACCGTGATCGGGTAATTACTCTTCCTGGTGGCAGCTGTGAGTGTTTTTCGTCCAGAGAGATAGACAATTTCCGAAACAGTTTTCAGTGGAAAGCAAAGCATAGATCATCACCATTTGTTTAAACTAATATTATGACGTTTGATTTAATTTTATTTCCATTGAATACTACAAATAACAACTCAACTTGAAAACGACTTTACTTGAAACAGGATTCCAGATCTTAAAATAATAACCACATAAAATTGATATTTTTAAAAGTAAACAATCATGGCCCGAACCCAAGGAGGCTAATTTAATTTCTAGTAGCAAAAGGTGATCGATGCACAACATGAATTTCTGTTGGGGCCGCCTTTCGGTAACAGAAAAATTTATGTGTAACAGGGATATATCATTGTTTTGTTATTCCTAACCAATCATGATATGCCGAGTGGAAAAGTTATCATGAATGACATATCGTGATTGGCCGGAGATATAGTAAAACAATGATATCTCCGCTCACACAAGTGTTTTTCGTCCAGAGAGATAGACAATTTCCTAAATAGTTTTTAGTGGAAAGCAAAGCATAGATCATCATCATTTGTTTAAAGTAATATTATGACGTTTGATTTAATTTTAGAGATTTTCTATTTAAACCCCACACTTCTCTTAGTTCATCCCATGTTCTAAGTTCACCCCATCTTTTAATTTAAATTTTCACAATTTCTAAGAAAACCCCACTATCTTTCCAAACTACCCTTAAATACACCCCAAACTGAAAAAAATAAGAAATAAAAGAGATTTTCTATTTAAACCCCACAATTTTCTTTGTTCCCAGCAAAAAAAACACATACAAATAGAGCCCTAAACCCAAAATTTAATACTTTCTAGAGAAAGAGAACAACTTTACCTCTCTCCAAGAATTGTAACTGGAATTCCAACACTTGGGTATTGTTGAGTTGATAACCAACAAACCTTTCCATCAACTCCCACGCGTATTTAAAGATGTAGGCTCGTCAATTTTCTATGTCTTTAAAAAAGAAGAGTAATCTGGCAATAGGATATAGAGAAGTTTGTATTTTTCTAAAACTTGATATGAAGAGTGGTGGGGTGTGTGGAATGTGGGGGGTGTGTATAGATGTACTAGAGTTAATTATTAAATTGGATGACATTTTTTGTCTTTTTTCACAATAATAAAACTTACAGCTTAATGATTTAAGTATTGGGGTGAATAAAGAGAAGTGCGGGGTTTAAATAGAAAATCTCTAATTTTATTTCCATTGAATACTACAAATAACAACTCAACTTGGAAATGACTTTATACCTGAAACATGATTCCATATCTTAAAATGATAACCACATAAAATTGATATTATAAAAAGTAAACAGTCATGGCCCGCACCCAAGGAGGCTAATTTAATTTCTAGTAGCAAAAGGTGATCGATGCACAAAATGAATTTCTGTTGGGGCCACCTTTTAGTAGCAGAAAAATTTGTGTGTAATAAGGATATTACTGTTTTGCTATCCCCGACTAATTATGATATACCAAGTGAAAAAGTCATTATGAATAACATACCGTGATTGGCTAGAGATATAGTAAAACAATGATATTCCCATTTCACACAAGTGTTTCTCGTTCAGTAGAGATAGACAATTTCCGAAACAGCTTTCAGTGGAAAGCAAAGCATAGATCATCACCATTTGTATAAAGTAATTTATGGTGTTTGATTTTATTTTATTTCCATTGAAATATTTATAAGTTTATAAACTAGCTTTAACATGATGGAATAAATAGAGGGTTGTTAGACCTTGACTGTGGGATGCCGATGAAACAGGGCGATTGCTCTTCCTGCTGGCAGCTGCCTGATGTCGGTGTTGAATACTGAAAAATATAAACCAAGTCGTTTTTTATTATTTGTGGAAGAATCGAACCATTGGATGAAATAAATTTAATGATCAGACTTCGATGTTGTACGTAGAAGGTGGATTCGGATATACTTTTTTATCCAGGCCAGCACGAAATCATGAATTATTGGATGGTGGATCGACATGACAGCATACATTTTTATTTCTTTATGAACTATCGGATTTACTTTTTTTTTTCAAAACCATTTCCATTTGCCAACTTGCCATCAATTATTAACTTTCAACAACAACAACGATGCCATTGAGGCGCATGACAAAAATCTTCCCCTGTACGATTTGGATCGTTGAAAAAAAAAATTATTAGGGAACTTAAAGGATTATTTGAGGGATCCCTCAATCCCTCAATAGAAGGGGAGAGTGTGTGTGTGTTTATTTAAGGGATCCCCCAATCCCTAATGGAAAGGGAGTGAGTGAGTGTGTGCGTGAAAACTAATTCATAAAAATAAAACTCGCTAAGTACAATCACACTAATTATGCAATGCAGTCATGAATGATTTTTCTTTTAATGAAGCTTAACAACACCTTGCCATGTCGATTCTTGATCTCAACTGAAACAGTGACTCTAACCTAGCTAATTGAGCTTGTTTAGGTTCATAACAGATTACAATTAAGATTATAATAAGTTTATCAAGATTATAATAAGTTTTCGTGTTTAGATCGAGTTAATCAGTCTGGTTTGTCTTCCTTCGAGAAACACTATGAAGACACGTTAGTATGCAGTATGTACGCAGAATTTGCAAATGATCCTAACGGACTGGTATTTGAGTTTAAGATGAATACTACAAATAACAACTCAACTTGAAAACGACTTTACCTGAAACAGGATTCCAGATCTTAAAATAATAACCACATAAAATTGATATTTTTAAAAGTAAACAATCATGGCCCCAACTCAAGGAGGCTAATTTAATTTCTAGTAGCAAAAGGTAATCGATGCACAACATGAATTTCTGTTGGGGCCGCCTTTCAGTAACAGAAAATTTTGTTTGTAATAGGGATGTCACTATTTTACTATTCCCAACCAATCATGATATGCCGAGTGAAAAAGTTATCATAAATGACATACCGTGATTGACCTGGAGAGATATAGTAAAACAATGATATCTCCGTTCACACAAGTGTTTTTTGTCTAGAGAATTTTTAGTGGAAAGCAAAGCATAGATCATCACCATTTGTTTAAAGTAATATTACGACGTTTGATTTAATTTTATTTCCATTCAATACTACAAATAACATCTGAAAACGACTTTACCTGAAACAGGATTCCATATCTTAAAATAATAACCACATAAAATTGATATTTTAAAAAGTAAACAATCATGGCCCGAACCCAAGGAGGCTAATTTAATTTCTAGTAGCAAAAGGTGATCGATGCACAACATGAATTTCCGTTGGGGACACCTTTTAGTAGCAGAAAAATTTGTGTGTAACAAAGATATTACTGTTTTGCTATCCCCACCAATCATGATATACCGAGTGAAAAAGTTATCATGTATGACATACAGTGATTTGCTGGAGATATAGTAAAACAATAAAATCCCCTTTTACATTCAGTAGAGATGGACAATTTTCGAAACAGCTTTAAGTGGAAAGCAAAGCATAGATCATCACCATTTGTATAAAGTAATTTATGGCGTTTGATTTAATTTTATTTCCATTGAAATATTTATAAGTTTATAAACTAGCTTTAACATGATGGAATAAATAGAGGGTTGTTAGAACTTGACTGTGGGATGCCGATAAAACAGGGCGAACTTGACTGTGGGATGCCGATAGAACTTGCTCCTATTCTTTCTGTACCGTAGTTCTTCACTGTTCCAAATCCTTGTGCTCATGCAGTTTGTTACTCAGCCATGCTTGCGTCTGCAACATGTTTTCTCTGCCGAACAGTTTGACAATATTCTTACGAACGGCCTCATTGCCTCTCTTTTTCCACATCACTGTTCCCATCTTATGCTTGGCTCCTCCAAGCATGAGATTGAGGGGGGATGTAAGAATATCAATGATGATGGTATTGCCAAGTGTCAACAGATCAATGAGTAAGTTGTTAGAATGTGGTTAGAGTTGTTAGCAAAGTGAGTAGCCAGCTAAGACTGTAGTTAGGCTGATATAAAGATTGTAATGTGCTCAGTTAGAGCTTAACGAAATACAGAAACCTACAATTCCTTCTCTGAAATTCTCTCTGCTTCTATAGTTTCTTTACTTTGTTCTTCAGTTTCTCTTCATCTTAACACTTTCAACAACAACAACAACAAAAAACAACCATGCAACTCTCTCAGCTTATTAATTAAACAAACTCTTAACAACTCTCTCAGCTTAACATACAACTACATTAGAACACGAAGGATGACCTGCAATAATTGTAGAATCAGAATGAGAATCCCTACGGTCAAAGCAATAACTTTCCATGGGCTACTAAAGTGGTCGCGCCTCAATTGTTCGAGATACTTGTTCCATTTAACTTGGTGATATTTATTCACTTGATCGCAGAGTTTGTCATACTGGAACTTTTTTACTGTGGTGTCAATGTAAAGGCTGTTAAAAAACTTAGAACCATCTTGAACGTTGAGCCAGTTAGCTAAGATTTTTTCCTCAGAAAGAAGCTGTATATCCTTCTCGGAACTGATGAGTTTATCCATGAAAATGGCGTAAGATGTTATTTGATGAGAACGACCATGATAGTGTTGAGCAAAATTTAGAGTACACAACTCTAATGTAGACTTGTTGGAGACAAAACAAGTAAACAATTTACTTGTATTAGACTCACAAAATATTACAACAAACAACTCTCAAAGGAAAGACTAACTCTTACAAACACTCTTTCTCACTTCACTCACACTTCTCACTAGAAATACTTAGCTCTATAGCTCACTCTTATTGTTGACACACTTCACTTCTTGATTGGTTACATTGACAAGCTTCATGCCTATTTATAGAGGTACTAACCGACTTTGACAAAAGACCTTGTAGTTTCTAGGAATTTCTAGGCGGTTTGGTGTTGCTTACTTTGTCGGACTTCACTTGAGAATTCTAGATTGTTCTAGTTTCAATCTGCCGACTTGCTTAGCCACTCCACCGACTTGAGCATTTACGTCAGCTATTGTTTTCTCCTATGTATTATTCTAGATATTTCTAGTGGTATTATCACCTTATTGTTTACACTTCTAGAACCTTGTAGAGATTTCTCCTCAAAATGGCTGAGCTGGGGTTGATACTTTAACAGATAGCACTGCTCAAAGGCGATGAGGTTCCTTAATAATGGTTCGGTCAATTCTGCAACTGCTAGTTCTGGAATTTTTAAAACCCCGTTATCAAATTTGATGTTCAATAGATTCTTAGCCGAGTCGTCCTTTTTAAATTTGACGCCTGCTTCTGAGAGAGCAGTGGCTGGAGGAATATCCGATTCTAACTCTTCTTTAGATTCTTCTTTCTCTGGTTCCAATTCCAAAACAATGAAAAATCTGATTAGATCAAGTATGTGCAGAGCAGACTCTTCTGATCAACCTTCTGGCAAGTTTTATCAAGAGATTGTAAATAGGAGCTGAAATATTTCTTCAACGACTTTTGTGAGCAGAAGGCTTCGAACAGGACACTACTGAACGGTGGTGCGCAGGAGCATTTGCCCAAGGTAACTCTATATAAAGTGCTGAGAACAAACCAAGGAAGCTGATTTTCTAATAGCAAAAGATCATGACATACATATTGGTACATGCAATCCATGTTCAATATGGGGTCATCATCATCTTCTTTCCCATGGACAATCTTCCAAAGTAGTTGTATTATGAAGCAACCATCAAGTATCATTATTTCTATGAACTCACTCTGTGAAAGGTGATCAAGTGGTTCTGCATAAAAAGAACGGGCGCGTTTCTCAAACTCAATGGTGCCTTTCTTCGCTTCTTTGTTAATTATTTCAATGAAATTTTCAAGGCTTATATCCATGCGGTTGAGAAGGGTATCTAAATACCACTGCTTCGACGTTTCCATGCGCTGGAGTTTTTCGTGATCGCGTCCTCGATGGAAGGGTCCGATTGAGACGACGTGAGGCTCATATGCCTTTGGATTATGTCTCCGGAGAGCTTCGGGAACTTTGAAGATGCAGCTTGCGGGAGGCAAGGGTGATATAGTAGAGCCACGGTTTCTTCTCATCTTCTCTTTCAACTTTTCAAGTAATAAAGTATCTTCTTCTACAATATGAGTCCGATCTTCACTGCATTCCGTTTCAATATTCATGATGATGACCGGCCCAACTATATCCTGAAAGTCTGAAGCAAGTTGCAATGGCATAGAATCAAATAAGAGAATGTAATTCATAACACTCCTAATGCAATAATCTTCTCTGCGTACTAATATTTGAAATATGGAAGAGAGTAAATATTTTTTATTTTCTAAATTTTAATTTCACTAACAAAAACAAAATTCACAACACTGATGACTAATAAAGACATACTCACCAAAAATATTTAAAATAAATACTGAAAAAATACCGCACCTGATATAGTTGGGCTTGGGAAGGATCGAAGGGAACCAATTGACAATTGTACCTTGAGAGCAGAGAGAGACAGTATTTGTAATAGCGTGAAGCTCTAACTGGTAGTAGAAGAACAAGAGAAAGCAGATTCTAGTCAATTAAAGGAGTGAGAAAACAAGGGTAGGCAGATGCAATAGAAACTGTTATACTGGTGTCTTATGCGTTGCACAATCGCATCAATTTAAAGATTTATAAGTCAAGTCAATGGGTCTAGCCCTGTGAGAAAATATCTCTTGTATTTAAAAAAGAAAAAAAACATTTATGAGTCAACTTTTTTTCTTTTCTTTTTCCTCGCTGATCAAGTTAAATGTTTTTGTTTGTATTATCCGTGGATGAAGACTTCCTGTTGCTTCCAATTGACGAGATTGCTTTAAATATATTTAAGAGAGGAAAGCAGAAGAGGACAGAGAAAAAAGAAAAAAGAAGGAGAGAAGATATGAAGGAAGATCCCTCTTGTATTATTCCTTAGATTCATAATTGCTTACCAACCTTTTCATTTTCTGATACCAATCCCTCAGAGGGTCACATGCACACATTCATGTCTACTTTATATTCTTTATTATAGTCCACTTGATATCATTTTATTTAGAAAATAAAACCGAAGTAATTTTTAGATTATTGTCCTAAATGCTAAAATATGAATATGGGTTTCAATATATTAGGTTCTTATTATTCTTCTCTATAAGGAGGTATATATAAGAGTTCACATGAGTGCTTTACAAGGAATTAGATCCAGGAAAGGATTAGGACAGTATCTCCTAACTATACAATGATTTTGACAACTATATAAAATAGGAAAGTAAATCTCTTAATTAACCAAGGAAATAAATCTATAAAATAGAAAAGTAAATCCCTTAATTAATCAAGGAAATAAATCTCCTTGATTAATTAAGAGACTCACTTCAACACTCCTCCTCAAGTTGGTGCATATACGTCACAAAAGCCCAACTTGGTAAGTGAGTCATGAAATTCGTAGCACCCAAGTCGATAATCCATGCAATTCAGGGGCAGAGTCTTTGGCGACCGATCGTTTGCTTCGGGCGACCGGTCGCTTGCTTCGGGCGACCGGTCGTTTTGAGTATGTAATAAGAGAAGTAAAAAGTGATATGAGAATGTGAGGGATTTTGATTGGAGGAATTTGATTTGAGGAATTTGATGTAGGAATTGGATTTGAATTCGGATTCAAGTTGGAAGGTTGGGATTTGGATTTGGATTTGGATTCGGATTCTGATTCGGATTCGGATTCGGATTCTGGTTGGGAAACGATATCCATGGCAGTGGAAGGATTTAAGAATAAGAGGAAAAAAAAGATGTGTTTAGGGTTTCAGGATAAGAGGATACGAGGATTTGGGTATGAAGATCTGAATCTGAACAAGGAATTTGATTTAGAATATGAGGATATGAGGAATGTGATACGAGGAATGTAAAGAACACAGAAACCCTGTGAACACGGCTAAGAACACAGAAACCCTGTGAATTCGGTTAAAGGACACAGAAACCCTGTGAACACGGCTAAAGGACATAGAACCCCTGTGAACACTGCTAAAGGACACAGAAACCCTATGAACATGGCTAAAGGACACAGAAACCCTGTGAACACGGCTAAGAACACAGAAACCCTGTGAATTCGGTTAAAGGACACAGAAACCCTGTGAACATGGCTAGACACAGAAACCCTGTGAACACGGCTAAAGGACATAGAAACTTCTCTTCAATTCTCTTCTCCCCTGAAGAGAATGGTATGTCGGAGTCAAGAAAGAGGCAAAATCTCCATGATAAAGAGAAACATATCCTTTTTCACTCCCCCTCCCCCCCTTGAAGAGGAGGGGAGGAGAAATTTTAATATGAGAATTTAGAGATAACCGAGGATCGATTGCTCTGATACCATGCTGAAATATGAATATGGGTTTCAATATATTAGGTTCTCCTTATTCTTCTCCATAAGGAGGTATATATAAGAGTTCACATGAGTGCTTTACAAGGAATTAGATCCAGTAAAGGATTAGGAAAGTATCTCCTAATTATACAATGATTTTGACAACTATATAAAATAGGAAAGTAAATCTCTTAATTAACCAAAGAAATAAATCTATAAAATAGAAAAGTAAATCTCTTAATTAATCAATGAAATAAATCTCTTTGATTAATTAAGAGACTCACTTCAACACTAAAGAGAAGACAGAATATATTTGTAAAACTCCTCAACTTCTATATGTCCGTATATCTCTTTCATTTTCTATACTTTTATTTCCCTGTTTTCCGCTGGTTATTAACTCTTCTCACCTAGTAAACTTTCTACACCCAACGAGATTTTAATAATTTAGTCTACACACCCAGCAAATCTTCAAGAACTATACACATTTCTAAAGTGATCCGAAAATCCCATGCGGATATTGGGCGTGACTAGTCTTCAGCATCTTTGCTCTTCTATCAGCCTCCAGGCCTCTAATCATGGTGAGTTGGTTCTTATCATCGTTGTCACTTTTCATTTTATGCTTCACCTATATTTGTCCTTCTTCACCTATATATATATATATACAATCCCCTTCTATTGAGGGATCCCTCAAATAAAAATTATTTGAGGAACACTCTTTAGGGTCCTCTATGAATTTTTTTTCAACGATCCAAAATAATTATATCATTTACTTTGACTTTTCAGCATTTAAAGTTTTTAGAATATTTTGGATTTTTTTTATTATTTTCCTTTTTGTTTTCTAATTAGCTTTCCTAGCAAGTCTATTATAACAACCACTCAATTAGATGGTTGTTATTATAGTATTTTCTTGAAGCACCATATTCGTGTGTTGTGTTGGTCCCAATTAGATGCCTGAATGATTTTCAATTTGCCTAATTTTTTACAAGGATGATATATGAATAGAGACTTGAAAAATATATGATTTGGATAATTGAAAAAAAAAATTGTTGGGGACCTAAAGGATTACTTGAAGGATCCCTCAATCCCTCAAAGGAAGGGGAGAGTGTGTGTGTGTGTGTGTGTGAAAACTAATTCATAAAAATAAAACACGCTAAGTACAATCACACTAATTAATGCAATGCAGTCATGAATGATTTTTCTTTTAATGAAGCTTAACAACACCTTGCCATGTTGAATCTTGATCTCAACTGAATTCTAACCTAGCTAATTGAGCTTGTTTAGGTTCATAACAGATTACAATTAAGATTATAAGTTTAGCAAGGAAAGCTAAAAACATAGCTAAACAAAATCCTATAACAGATGTTCTAATAACACATTTGAAAAATCAGTTACAATACTAGCATATTGTTTTTTTTAAAAATAAAAAAGTAGCAAATATGTGGAAACTTGAATCATGATGGTTTGGTGGGTACGTAACACCCACCATCACTAGACATGCACCAAAAGTCTTTCAAGATTCACAAGAATGCTCGCTTTTAATAGGGTTTGTCCAATTGCGCAGAACGTGTGACATGACCAACTGTTTTTCCTTAAAAAACTTGCGAAGGAATATGACATTTATCTAATTGCGAAGGTGATAAACAATTTTCCTTACTTCATACAATTAGTATATGTCCTCACTCAATAGCAGATCCAAAATTGAGCAAGAATTGTGACCTCAAAGGGTCATAGTGTAAACGTTTCAAATTTTTTATAAGAAGAAAATAACACTAAAAAAATTTAAAGTTAGTCATTCCATTCATAATTCATGGCAAAAATAACAATACAAACTTCAATTGTCCACAACGAGTTTTCAAAATTTGAAAACGTTGCATGATAGCTTCATTATCAATACAAGAAAAAACATCTCTCAATGTAAACATCACTACATCAATCAATTATAAATTCTCTAATCCAAATATCAATGCATCAATATCATATCGATAAATTCTAATCCATAAAAAACACTACATATATCAATTTAATTAAAAATATAAATTCTACTCACTTGAAATTATAGGCTGTGGCGGCAACTGAAGGGTTGCACTCGGGTAAGAATTCCGATTGAATACAGGTATGAACTTTTACTAAAAATAAAACCGAAGTCCTTTTTAGATTATTGTCCTAAAGAGAAGACATAATATATTTGCAAAACTCCTCAACTTCTATATGTGTGTATATCTCTTTCGTTTCTATACTTTTTATTTCCCTGTTTCTCGTTGGTTATTAACTCTTCCCATCTAGCAGATTTTCTACGCCGAACAAAATTTTAAGGGCTTGTTTGATAATCATTTCAATTTTTAGTTTTCTGTTTTATGTGGAACTTAGAAATAAAATTTTGGGGGGTCAAATTTGTCCTTCTATCAAGACTGAAAGTGAGGAGTGTGTGTAGTGTGAGGTTCCTCCTGATACTGATAGCATACATGATGCCTTAATTGATGATGCTTTGTAATGTGCTCCATACTTGAGTTTACTTTTGGTTGGCAATTTAGACGTAATCATGTTTCAACTTAAACCTGATAAATATGTGACTTTGGATACTTTCCTTATTATAAAAGGTATATATCTTTAATCAGCCATAAAAAGCTGCATAATTAGAGTTATTAATTGCTTAATCAAACAAAGCCAAAAGGATAACGTTTGGTCATACTCTCTCTCTATCTCTCTCTCTCTCACTCTCACTATATATATATATGCTCTGTTGGTCCAACAACCAAAACCTTTTGTCATCTCCAAGAAAAAAAAAGGCAAAAAAAAAAAAAAGCAAAAATGCATTTTGGAGTTTCATGCACTTTTGACGAAAATGATGTTACAATCTTTTCTTTTCTTTTGGTTCTTCCATGATTGAGGTTTAAGCAAGCCAGAGGCATATTCACAAATATATTTTCTTAATTCCTTATCAACCCCTTGACTTTCTGACCTCGATTAACCGTGATCGGGTAATTACTCTTCCTGGTGGCAGCTGTAAGTATTATATTTTGATTGCAGACGAGATCTTTATAGTTTTGAATCTTTTGATCACAGAATTGCAGGGTCAACTAAAACAAAGAGTCGAATAGATCTCCATCCACCAATAGCAAAATGACATGATTGTAAAAATGTGAAGTGTGAGAGTCCATTTTCTTAAATGTTATTATATTCTTAAGTAATTATCTTGATAAGAAGGAAATGTATATTTATAATTGTTTTATGTTTATAATACCATTTCAATAGTTATATGTATATTATTTCACTAAATATTTATATATACATATGTTCTTTTGAATAAAAAAGGTTAAATTATATATTTATTCATTATTTGTTGAGATGCCATCTAATGGCTATTGGGTGCATTATATCTATATATATATATATTAATTTCATTGGTATTGGGTGCATTATATCTATATATATATATATATATTTAATTTCATTGGTTAAGAGCTTAGACGTGGCATCCTTACATTGTTTTCTTGGAGAAAAAGATTGTTCTCTCTTAGAGATATTTAGATTAGTACGCTGGAGGTGGCTTGTTTTGCATTAAATTAGTTGATGCATTACCATGCATTTGGACAGCTCATGCTTACAATTTGGTGAGTAAGCTTCCTTTTAGCTTGAGGTGGAGTTTATAATTTCAATAGGTGTCACAACCCTTAGAAAGAAATCTCCTGGCGTTGACACATGGCAGCTTATATAAAAGAGTGGCAACCAAGTTATCTGTTTGTTTAGATAAGATAATGGTCTTTGTTATTATCCTCTCCATTGTTGCCGCCAAGAGTATTAACCAATGAAGGATTCTTGTTGCCTACTTCTACTACTGTAAATAGGAGTCTATGTTTACAAAAGGTTTACTACATCTAGAGAAAGGCATGCATAGTTTGCATGAGAAACGAGGGAAAAATAGTGGTTGAGAGAAAAAGAAAGAGAGAGTAGTAATAATATTCTTGGAGGAGTTAAGAGCTCAGAGCTTGTGTTTTCTTACCTTGGAGCTAGCTTTGGAAACGAGGTAGGGGTTTCTTGGGGGCCTTTTGCAGAGATTGATTTAATTAAATTTTGTGAACAATATATTATGCGTGGTATGATTATTTGATTAATATTCTTGTTATAATTGAATGTTATTCTTGAAATATTTATGTGTTCTTGATTGGTTGAACAATGTTGGTACATTGGTGATATTTTGAATAGCTACATTATTGTGGGATATATGGATATGTGAAATGCATAATTATATCATGTCAGTGAAATGCATAATTATATCATGTCATGGAAATTAGTTGGAGATGTTGGTTGAAGATAATAATGATGGAAAAGAGGGTAATAGATATAGTCTTTTGTGTAGTTGAGTCTAACTCTTGGCAGGTACCAGGTCTAGGGATCCCACAGTGCACATGATTTTTATTGGGTGATTCGGGACTGGCGAAAGGGAGTTAGGCAAGATGACTAACAAAAGGGGAATTATGGGACGGTTGAAATGGGTGTTAGTTCATATAAATGGGCATCCGGGACCAAGTGGCACTACAAGAAAAAAGTCATTTCACAACGCGCAATGTGAGTTGTGAAAACATATTGACAACATGCGGCGCACGTTGTTGAAGCCGATGTCATTAAAAGGTGTAGGGCTTTCGACAACACGCGTTGAACGTCGTCGTTTATTTTGGCGCTCGTTGTGAACAACATTAACCACAACACACGCACGTTGTAGGAGCGATTGACAACAACGTGCAGAGCATGTCGTCTTATAATATTATGACAACATATCTGTGCTCGTTGTTGTTTATGTTTTGACAACAAGCAATGCGCGTTGTTATATCAAATATATATGTTTTTTAAAAATAATTATCAAAATTACCTGATAAAAGTATAATTTACCTATAAATTGAAGCTCTATGATAAACATAAATATTTCCTTACTTCACATTCATAAAGCATCCCAGAATACAAAGCTTTCATTCAAAAGATAAATAAGGAGTTCCATACATATTACAAAGTTATATTCATCCCAATTATTCTAATTGTGCATGTAGCTGGAAACCACTGATTGAAGCTCATCAGGATCTCTGAAAACCCCATTGCCTGTTGTATTCATCCCAAGAAGACATGGAATGAGAAGTGCCCTCTTCGAAGCTGCCATATGCGACATTTTCATAGTATGATGTAGTTCCGGGATTATTGATGTGGGTTGAATTGAATTGTGGCATGGAGTTGGATGAATTTTGGCGCTCGTTTGCTAGGAGGAGCCATTGACAAAGCTTTGAGCTGCTTGATCCTTGAGGAAAGCTAACTGTCCTTGTAAGTCGACCACCTGAAAAGTTCAAACCAAAAGCATATACTCATCAGTTACTTCAACATACAATCTGAACAGAAATCCAATCTGAACATACAAAGGGTACTAAATGATTAACCTGCTTGTCCAGTTATATGAATTAACGGGAGTAGATGAAGAATATTCATTCATTTATTATTATTAATGTGATATTTGGTTGTGTGATTGCACGTCACTTACTGAGCGGTGGTAAGGTCTCATGTCCCTACTGAGCGGTGGTTGCTCACCCCTCACCCCTGTTTAATTTTTCAGATGAATTAGTGGGCAAGACAATGACTAAACCAGTTGATACTGAATTAGATGAGGGTGATAGAGCTTTATTTATTAAATGTAAAGTTGTAAGATTTTAAAACTATTTTTATAAGAAAAAGTTTATTTTATGTTCCAGTTTCTTTTTATTTTATTTTACTCACGGACTGGGCACGGGATTTCCACCAACCCCCAGGTCCAGGGCGTGACATGAAGTGAAGAATTTGTGAGTATTTGTCCCACATTGAAAAGTTAAGGGACCTAGCATGAGTTTATAAGGAGTTGGGCTACTACCCTCATTGCCAATTGGTTTTGGGGTGGAACCTCAACTTCCTTCATGGTATCAAAGCAAGGCTTCACGTGTTGGGCCCAACGGCCACACGTGCTCCCACGCCACCCAATATGTGTTGTCCACGTGTTAGGCTTGAAAGTTCGTCACACGTGAGGGGGCGTGTTTAGAGTATTTATCCTACATTGAAAAGTTAAGGGACCTAACATGGGTTTATAAGAAGTTGAGCTACTCCCCCTATTGCCAATTGGTTTTGGGGTGGAACCTCAACTTCCTTCAAATTGTCCCACATTGGAAAGTTAAAAGATTTTCGTGTTTAGATCGAGTTAATCAGTCTGGTTTGTCTTCCTTTGAGAAACACTATGAAGATACGTTAGTATGCAGTATGTACGCAAAATTTGCAAATGATCTTAATGGACTGGTATTTGAGTTTAAGATGAATACTACAAATAACAACTCAACTTGAAAATGACTTTACCTAAAACAGGATTCCAGATCTTAAAATAATAACCACATAAAATTGATATTTTAAAAATTAAACAATTATGGCCCCAACCCAAGGAGGCTAATTTAATTTCTAGTAGCAAAAGGTGATCGATGCACAACATGAATTTCTGTTGGGGCCGCCTTTCGGTAACAGAAAAATTTGTGTGTAACACGGATATCATTGTTTTGCTATTTCCAACCAATCATGATATGCCAAGTGGAAAAGTTATCATGAATGACATACCGTGATTGGCCAGAGATATAGTAAAATAATGATATCTTCGTTCACACAAGTGTTTTTCGTCCAGAGAGAGACAATTTCCGAAACAGTTTTCAGTGGAAAGCAAAGCAAAGATCATCACCATTTGTTTATAGTAATATTATGACGTTTGATTTAATTTTAGAGATTTTCTATTTAAACCTCACACTTCTCTTAGTTTACCCCATGTTCTAAGTTCACCCCATCTTTTAATTTAAATTTTCACAATTTCTAAGAAAACCCCACTATCTTTCCAAACTACCCTTAAATACACCCCAAACTGAAAAAATAAGAAATAAAAGAGATTTTCTATTTAAACCCCACAATTTTCTTTGTTCCCAGCAAAAAAAACACATACAAATAGAGCCCTAAACCCAAAATTTAATACTTTCTAGAGAAAGAGAACAACTTTACCTCTCTCCAAGAATTGTAACTGGAATTCCAACACTTGGGTATTGTTGAGTTGATAACCAACAAGCCTTTCCATCAACTCCCACGCGTATTTAAAGATGTAGGCTCGTCAATTTTCTATGTCTTTAAAATAGAAGAGTAATCTGGCAATAGGATGTAGATGAGTTTGTATTTTTCTAAAACTTGATATGAAGAGTGGTGGGGTGTGTGTATAGATGTACTAGGGTTAATTATTAAGTTGGATGACATTTTTTGTCTTTTTACACAATAATAAAACTTACAACTTAATGATTTAGGTATTGGGGTGAACAAAGAGAAAGTGCGGGATTTAAATAGAAAATCTCTAATTTTATTTCCATTGAAAACTACAAATAACAACTCAACTTGAAAATGACTTTACCTGAAATAGGATTCCGGATCTTAAAATAATAACCACATAAAATTGATAGGCTTATTATCACAAAAGGTCCCTGAGGTTTACGAAACTATCAGATTGCATCCTTAATGTTTTTTTGTGTCATTGGTGGTCCTCAAGGTTAGTATGTGTAATCACAAATGGTCCCTGCCGTTAGGTTTCGCCAAAACTCCGTTAGTTTGCTGACATGGCATATATACATATCACAAAACATTCATGAGGTTTACACATCTATCACAAATGGTCCCTGTAAATTTTTTTAATTTTTTTCATTTAAAATTCATAAAATTTTGGTTTTCTTTTTTAAATCTTATGAATTTTAAATTATTTTAAAATATACATTGTATTTTAAATACACATGACACTATATTATTTTATATGTGTGTTCCACATATATGCCACATCAACAAACTAATGGAGTTTTTAAAAATTAATTTAAAATTCATAAAATTTAAAAATGAAAAAAATCAAGGGTTTAGGGTTTATAAATGGTCCTCAAGGTTAAAATCCTTATATAAATGGTTTTTTCATTTTTAAATTTTATGAATTTTAGATTATTTTTAAAAAAAACTTCATTAGTTTGTTGGTGTGGCATATATGTGGAGCCCTTATCTTCAAAAATATAGTATCATATGTATTTAAAATACAATATATATTTTTAAATATTATAAAAAACAAAAACAAAATTTTATGAATTTTAAATTAAAAAATTAAAAAAATTTGCAGGGACCATTTGTGATAGATGTGTAAACCTCAGTGATGTTTTGTGATATGTATATATGCCACATCAGCAAACTAACGGAGTTTTTTGACGGACCTAACGGCATGGACCATTTGTGATTACACATACTAACCTTGAGGACCACCAATGACACAAAAAAACATTAAGGATGCAATCTGATAATTTCGTAAACCTCAGGGACCTTTTGTGATAATAAGCCAAATTGATATTTTAAAAAGTAAACAATCATGGCCCGCACCCAAGGAGGCTAATTTAATTTCTAGTGGCAAAAGGTGATCGATGTACAACATGAATTTCTGTTGGGGCCACTCTTTTAGTAGCAGAAAAATTTGTGTGCAACAAGGATATTACTGTTTTGCTATCCTCAACCAATCATGATATGTCGAGTGAAAAAAGACATCATGAATGACATACCGTGATTTACTGGAGATAAAACAATGATATCCCCTTTCTCGTTCAGGAAAGATAGACAATTTCCGAAACAGCTTTCAGCTGAAAAGCAAAGCATAGATCATCACCATTTGTATAAAGTAATTTATGGCGTTTGATTTAATTTTATTTCCATTGAAATATTTATAAGTTTATAAACTAGCTTTAACATGATGGAATAAATAGAGGGTTGTTAGACCTTGATTGTGGGATGCCGATAAAACAGGGCGATTACTCTTCCTGCTGGCAGCTGCCTGATGTCGGTGTTGAATACTGGAAAAATATAAACCAAGTCGTTTTTTATTATTTGTGGAAGATCCGAACCAATGGATGAAATAAAATTAGGCTTAAATGCTACAATGGTCCTTATGTTTTAATTCATTGGCCAATTTAGTCCATGTGTTTTCAATTTGGCTAATTCGGTCTCTGTGTTTTTTACCGTTAGCTAATATAATCTAATCCATTAAACTTTTGTTAAAATAGTACTAAAAAATATAAATATTTGAATTCAATCTATAAAATAAATAATTATGAAATAAAAATAAGATTTAAAAGCTAAAAGCAATTAAAAACCAAAGGACAACACCATTTCATCTCAACCTCAAGTGCAACACCCTTTCTCCCCAGCAACCCACTAGCAAAAACCCCAACTCCCCAAGCCACAGCCACCGACCCTCCCCTCTCTCTCTCTCTCTCTCTAAAGAACAATCCCTAACTCCTGACCATCTCCCAGTAGGATCTTCACCATGCGGTCATCGCCCCACTCCCCCAAACCACATCGCTGAGCAGCCCCGACCACGCCCATCCTGTTTTTTTATATATCTTTTTTCTAATGCTATGTTTTAGTTCTAATGAAGTTTTCATATGTTTTTAAATTAATTCAATTTTTATAAATTAATTTCAACAAAATTTATAGGTTTTCAAAGGAAGAAGAAGAAAAAAAGAATTATCATATTTATTTAACGGCAATTTTAACAGAATGGGCCACATTGACTAACAGTGCTAAATATAGGGACCAAAATGACCAAATTAAAAACATATGGACTAAATTGGCCAACAAAATAAAACACATAGACTATTTTAACATTTAAGCTATAAAATTAATGATCAGACTTCGATGTTGTAGGTAGAAGGTGGATTTGGATATACTTTTTTATCCAGGCCAGCACGAAATCATGAATTATTGGATGGTGGATCGACATGACAGCATACATTTTTATTTCTTCATGAACTATCGGATTTACTTTTTTTTTTTCAAAACCATTTCCATTTGCCAACTTGCCATCAATTAATAACTTTCAACAACCATGCCATTGAGGCGCATGACAACTATTGATGCAACCTAGTTGTTAACCGAGTTGGTAAAGAACCGATAACAACTCTCTCAGCTTATTAATTAAACAAACTCTTAACAACTCTCTCAGCTTATTAAACATACAACTACATCGACATCTCTGAAATCAGAATGATGTTGAGGACAGAACACGAAGGATGAACTGCAATAATTGTAGAATCAGAATGAGAATCCCTACGGTCAAAGCAATAACTTTCCATGGGCTACTAAAGTGGTCGCGCCTCAATTGTTCGAGATACTTGTTCCATTTAACTTGGTGATATTTATTCACTTCAGCGCAGAGTTTGTCATACTGGAACTCTTTGACTGTGGTGTCAATGTAAAGGCTGTTAAAAAACTTAGAACCATCTTCAACGTTGAGCCAGTTAGCTAAGATTTTTTCCTCAGAAAGAAGCTGTATATCCTTCTCGGAACTGATGAGTTTATCCATGAAAATGGCGTAAGATGTTATTTGATGAGAACGACCATGATAGCACTGCTCAAAGGCGATGAGGTTCCTTAATAATGGTTCGGTCAATTCTGCAACTGCTAGTTCTGGAATTTTTAAAACCCCGTTATCAAATTTGATGTTCAATAGATTCTCAGCCGAGTCGTCCTTTTTAAACTTGACGCCTGCTTCTGAGAGAGCAGTGGCTGGAGGAATATCCGATTCTAACTCTTCTTTAGATTCTTCTTTCTTTGGTTCCAATTCCAAAACAATGAAAAATCTGATTAGATCAAGTATGTGCAAAGCAGACTCTTCTTCTTTCTTCTGATCAACCTTCTGGCAAGTTTTATCAAGAGATTGTAAATAGGAGTGGAAATATTTCTTCAACGACTTTTGTGAGCAGAAGGCTTTGAACAGGACACTACTGAACGGTGGTGCGCAGGAGCATTTGCCCAAGGTAACTTTATATAAAGTGCTGAGAACAAACCAAGGAAGCTGATTTTCTAATAGCAAAAGATCATGACATACATATTGGCACATGCAATCCATCTTCAATATGGGGTCATCATCTTTTTCCCCATTGACAATCTTCCAAAGTAGTTGTATTATGAAGCAACCATCAAGTATCATTATTTCTATGAACTCACTCTGTGAAAGGTGATCAAGTGGTTCTGCATAAAAAGAACGGGCGCGTTTCGCAAACTCAGTGATGCCTTTCTTCGCTTCTTTGTTAATTATTTCAATGAAATTTTCAAGGCTTATATCCATGCGATTGAGAAGGGTATCTAAATACCACTGCTTCGACGTTTCCATGCGCTGGAGTTTTGGGTGATCGGGTCCTCGATGGAAGGGTCCGATTGAGACGACGTGAGGCTCATATGCCTTTGGATTATGTCTCCGGAGAGCTTCGGGAACTTTGAAGATGCAGCTTGCGGGAGGCAAGGGTGATATAGTAGAGCCACGGTTTCTTCTCATCTTCTCTTTCAACTTTTCAAGTAATAAAGTATCTTCTTCTACAATATGAGTCCGATCTTCACTGCATTCCGTTTCAATATTCATGATGATGACCGGCCCAACTATATATGTACTGTCCTGAAAGTCTGAAGCAAGTTGCAATGGCATAGAATCAAATAAGAGAATGTAATTCATAACACTCCTAATGCAATAATCTTCTCTGCGTACTAATATTTGAAATATGGAAGAGAGAGTAAATATTTTTTATTTTCTAAATTTTAATTTCGCTAACAAAAACAAAATTCACAACACTGATGACTAACAACGACATACTCACCAAAAATATTTAAAATAAATACTGAAAAAATACCGCACCTGATATAGTTGGGCTTGGGAAGGATCGAAGGGAACCAATTGACAATTGTACCTTGAGAGCAGAGAGAGACAGTATTTGTAATAGCGTGAAGCTCTAACTGGTAGTAGAAGAACAAGAGAAAGCAGATTCTAGTCAATTAAAGGAGCGAGAAAACAAGGGTAGGCAGATGCGATAGAAACTTAAAAGTACTGGTCTCTTATGCATTTCTCAATTGCATCAATTTATAGATTTATGAGTCAAGTGAATGGGTATAGCCCTGTGAGAAATGTTCCCTTATAGTTTAAAATATCTCTTGTATTTAAAAAAGAAAAAAAAGATTTATTAGTCAACTTTTTTTTCTTTCTTTCTTTTCTTTTTCCTCGCTGATCAAGTTAAATGTTTTTGTTTGTATTATCCGGGGATGAAGACTTCCTGTTGCTTCCGATTGACGAGATTGCTTTAAATATATTTCAGAGAGGAAAGCAGAAGAGGACAGAGAAAAAAGAAAAAAGCAAAAAGAAGGAGAGAAGATATGAAGGAAGATCCCTCTTGTATTATTGCTTAAATAGAGAAGATTATTACATTGAAGAGTGGTGGAGCCACTCTTAGACCTGGGTGAAGACTTCCTGTTGCTCGCGATTCATAATTGCTTACCAACCTTTTCATTTTCTGATACCAATCCCTCAGAGGGTCACATGCACGCATTCATGTCTACTTTATATTCTTTATTATAGTCCACTTGATATCATTTTATTTAGAAAATAAAACCGAAGTAATTTTTAGATTATTGTCCTAAAGAGAAGATAGAATATATTTGTAAAACTCCTCAACTTCTATATGTCCGTATATCTCTTTCATTTTCTATACTTTTATTTCCCTGTTTCCCGCTGGTTATTAACTCTTCTCACCTAGCTAGTAAACTTTTACACCCAACAAGATTTTAATAATTTACTGTACACACCCAGCAAATCTTCAAGAACTATACACATTTCTAAAGTGATCCGAAAATCCCATGCGGATATTGGGCGTGACTAGTCTTCAGCATCTTTGCTCTTCTATCAGCCTCTAGGCCTCTAATCATGGTGATAGCGTGAAGCTCTAACTGGTAGTAGAAGAACAAGAGAAAGCAGATTCTAGTCAATTAAAGGAGCGAGAAAACAAGGGCAGGCAGATGCAATAGAAACTTAAAGTACTGGTGACTTTTTTTCTTTTTTTTCTTTTCTTTTTCCTCGCTGATTAAATTAAATGTTTTTATTTGTATTATCCGTGGACGAAGACTTCCTGTTGCTCGTGATTATTTTCATTTCTTCCTGATTATTTTCATTCTCAATGAGTTCACCGTCCTTATAAATTTATGAGTCAAGTTAATGGGTCTCTAGCCCAGTGAAAAAGGACTTAAATTCTCAAGTTAGAATCTTCATGCAATCATAGTTATGTGTGTGAGAAATCTTTCCCTGTAATTTAAAATATCGCTTATATTTTAAAAAAAAATTATGAGTCAACTTTTTTTTTTTTTTTTTTTTTTTCCTCCTGATCAAATTAAATGATTTTGTTTGTATTCTTCGTGGACGAAGACTTCCTGTTGCCCTCGATTGACGAGATTGCTTTTAAATATATTTTCATAATTGATTACCAACCCTTTCATTTTCTGATACCGACCCCTCACTGGGTCCCACATGCACGCAAACATGATCTCTATCAACACGATGGAGACATGCACGCAGACATGTCTACTTCGTATTCTTTATTACAGTCTACTTGATATTATTTAGAAAATAAAACCGAAGTCCTTTTTAGATTATTAGTCCTAAAGAGAAGACGGAATATATTTGTAAAACTCCTCAACTTCTGTATGTCCGTATATCTCTTTCATTTTCTGTACTTTTATTTCCCTGTTTCCCGCTGGTTATTAACTCTTCTCACCTAGCTAGTAAACTTTCTACACCCAACAAGATTTTAATAATTTACTCTACACACCCAGAAAATCTTCAAGAACCATACACATTTATAAAGTGATCCGAAAATCCCATGCGGAGATTGGGCGTGACTAGTCTTCAGCATCTTTGCTCTTCTATCAGCCTCCAGGCCTCTAATCATGGTGAGTTGGTTCTTATCATCGTTGTTTAGTTTGTCTCTTTTCATTTTAGGTTTAATTATTAATACTTGTACCTCTACTTTAAATTTATCCCCTCTTGGTGAGTTGGTTCTTAGCATGTTTCAATTTATCCCCTATAATTGTTTTTAGAAAATTAAGGATATAATTTTTTTTTTGCCAATTTCCCCCGACACCTAAATCCGCAACATTTCAGCCGATTAACCGTTAAATATGAAAGCAAAATCATTATTTCGCATGTTAAAATAAAATAAAAACTAAAAAATAAAATATTTTTATTTAAAAAATTGAGAGAGAGAGAGAGAGAGAGAGAGAGAGAGGAGGAGAGGAAGGAAGCGCCACGCTGGGGTGGCGGGATGGGGGATGTGGGGTGTGGTACCTTAAAGGATTATTTGAGGGATCCCTCAATCCCTCAATCCCTCAATGGAAGGGGTGTGTGTGTACATAAGCACGGTAGGCAGATGCAATAGAAACTTAAAGTACTGGTGTCTTATGCATTGCATCAATTTATAGATTTATGAGTCAAGTCAATGGGTCTAGCCCAGTGAAAAATGACCTAAATTCTCAAATTCGAATCCTCATGACATCATAGCTAGTCGTGTGTGTGAAAAATCTTCGCTTGTAATTTAAAATATCTCTTGTATTTAAAAACGAAAAAAAAAAAGATTTATGAGTCAACTTTTTCTCTTTTTTTCTTTTATTTTTCCTCGTTGATAAAGTTAAATGTTTTTGTTTGTATTATTCGTGGATGAAGACTTCCTGTTTCTTTCGATTGACGAGATTGCGTTAAATATATTTTAGAGAGGAAAGCATAAGAGGACAAAGAAAAAAGAAAAAAGAAAAAGAAAGAGAGAAGATACGAAGGAAGATCCCTCTTGTATTATTGCTTAGATAGATAAAATTATTACATTGACAATGACAGAAGCAGGAGGAATTTCACGGTAAGTGGACCGTCAGATTCTTTATTTATTCTTGGCCTTGGGTTCAAATCTGACTATTAGGCTTTGTATTATTGTATTTGGCTTTGAACTTTAAGGAATATTAAAATGGGTGTTGTCCAACTAGTGATTCTGTATTTATTCTTTATTTATTCTTGGCCTTGGGTTCGAATCTGACTATTAGGCTTTTTTGTACTATTGTATTTGGCATTGAACTTGAAGGAATATTAAAATGGGTGTTGTCCACCATGAAGATGACACTTTTAATTTGACTTTGTGGCTTTTTACTGCTGTAAATGATTGGTTGGTAGAGTAAATTCAGGTTTTATGCTCTATTTTGTGTTGTAGATGTAGAATCAAATTAGACAAGTGAGGAAGAAGAACAAACTAGCAGTGAGAGTGAACGAGGATTTGGATGAAGACCCAGATTTTGTAGACCTTGCCTATGCACAAAGTGAGGAGGATGTGAGATTGTTGAGGGATGATGATAATCAGTTTCAGGGATATGTAGACCATGATGCAATTGACATAGACCCTAATGCAGGTGAAAAAGATGAGGAATAAGATAATAACCCCGCCTCACCTAGGATGTGTACACTAGAGCACTCTTCTTCTGAGTCTGAGGTTGTGACTGGAAACTGCTTGAGAAAGAGAAAGCTCCCTAACTTTAAAGACTTCATCCCATCCATCTATATGAAAAATCCTCAATTTGAGCTCGGTTTAAGATTTCCTAGTCGTGAAATCTTTAAGGCAGCTGTGAGGGGGCATTCTATCCTAATTGGCAAAGAGCTTAAGTTTAAGGTGAATGATGGCAGTAGGATTTGAGTAATTTGTGATGAGAAGTGTCCATTTCACATATATGCATCATCTGTGCATGGAAGCAAGCATGTTCAACTGAAAACCTATGTCGAGAAACATACCTGTGGGCAGGGGAATGCGAATATTCATGTTAATGCAAAATATTTTTCAAACTGGTATGAAAGCAATTTAACAAATCCTAATTGGGATGGGATGTGGGATCTTTTCAAGAGAAGGTGTTTGTGCGGTCGTAAATTGGCCGAAAGGACCTCCCTCGGCCCTAGCACCTATTCGTAATCCAAAACGCGGGGTTTTGTCTTCCTCAAAACAAAGGAAAATTGCGAAGGCATAGTCATCTCGGCTTTACAACCACAGTATCATCAGGCCGAGGCCGAAGGACGAAAGGGACGCGGCCGAAGATATTAGAGTCAAATCGCCACGTGGCAGCTAGGGCCCACACTTCATTTAATGAAGTAACGCCTCTGACTAGCAAACCCACTGGCTACAAAGAGGCATTTAATGCACGAGGGAAGAGGGGAAGTGACTAACGTCAGGATTTGGCGACATAAATCAGAGTGGTTAAGCGCAGACATTCTTACAAAAAATTCTTACAGCTTGAGAGATTAGGTCGCCAGCTATCAGAGCATTTAATGCGACTCCACGGCCAGAGGCGCAGAACCCACGATCAGGGCGCGGCCGAGATTTACCAGGATTGATGGGGTCACACCACCATGCTTCACGATCCCAAATGTCGATTGGACTACCCACTTGCTCTGATCAGGCTCTACCATGCAGATTTTCAGCCTCGATTACTCCTCCAAGAGCTCTTCCTATAAATACCAAGTTCAAGCTACATTCAAAGGGTTCAAACACCAAACCAAAAGCCTCCCACGAGAGCAAATTATATTTTCCTGTAATGCACTTTCAATACTTTTACTTGCTTTCCTAGGAGTAGCGTTAGATTGTAAGGAAAATCCATTCATCAATATATCATACGACCCTTGATTTTCAAGGGCGCTGGAGCACCATTTCTGTTACTCTCTCATTCACCTCATATATCATACGACCGTCGCTCCTCTGAGCAACGCTCCAGAGCACCACCCAAAACCCACCACCAACACCACCATTAAACGGCCTTGTAGCTCAGGCCGTGAACCTAACGGCCGAGGTCAGTTCCTTTCTCGGCCACAATTGTTTGATTAGGAGTTGAATTCAAACAGGCGCACCACTTAACCATTTCACCCATATCATCATCTCGATGCACGGAGAGCCGTGCTGGCACGCCCGCGCACAACCGCACCGCACTCAAAAGAAGGAAGCCACGTGTTAACACACATCCCCTCGGCCCGGAGCACCAGGCCGTGAGATTTGCGCAGCCAACAGAAGGTGAACCAAGAAACTGGTTATTATCCTTCTAGGGCACAAGCTTATAGGGAAAGAAGCTTGGCAACCAGCAATATTGAGGTAAGTTATACCGAACAATATGAACTTTTGTGGGATTATAGTGAGGAGTTGAAACGGACAAATCATGGTAGTTCAGTGGTGGTAAAGTTTGAGTTAGAGGGTGATATGCCAAGATTTCAGAAGGTTTACATTTGCTTGCAAGCTTGTAAGCAAGGGTTCTTGGATGGTTGTAGGCCTTATATAAGGCTGGATGGTTGCCACATCAAAGGCCCTCACCCTGACCAATTGTTATGTGTTGTAGGAGTTGATGCAAATAATGGGATGTTCCCATTGGCATATGCTGTAGCTGAAGTTGAGGGTTACAATACTTGGAAGTGGTTTTTGGAGCTATTAAGTCATGATTTGAAGATAGAGAACAGCCACAACTATTTGTTTATGACTGACAAACAAAAGGGATTAATTGATGCTATGGATGATTTATTCCCAAATGCTGAGCATAGGTGTTGTTTGAAGCATTTATATGCAAATTTCTTGAAGGGAACATAAAGGATTGTCCCTAAAGCTGAAAATGGAATCAATAGCAAGGGCCACTACACTGCCATGGTTTGTTGAGGAAATGAAGAAGATGTTAGAGTTACATACAGCTGCACATGCTTGGTTATGTGAGAGGGATGCAAGTCAATGGGCTAGATCCCATTTTAGAACTGACTTTAAGCGTGACATTTTGATGAATAACTTAAGTGAGGCTTTTAACTCATCCATAATGCCTGCAAGGAACAAGCCTGTGTTGATTGCATTGGAGTGGATTATAATGTATTTAATGATCTTAATGGCTTCAAGGAGAGTAGCCATACTGGAACTCTTTGACTGTGGTGTCAATGTAAAGGCTGTTAAAAAACTTAGAACCATCTTCAACGTTGAGCCAGTTAGCTAAGATTTTTTCCTCAGAAAGAAGCTGTATATCCTTCTCGGAACTGATGAGTTTATCCATGAAAATGGCGTAAGATGTTATTTGATGAGAACGACCATGACAACACTGCTCAATAGAAACTTAAAGCACTGGTGACTTTTTTTCTTTTTTCTCTATTCTTTTTCCTCGCTGATTAAATTAAATGTTTTTGTTTGTATTGTCCGTGGACAAAGACTTCCCGTTGCTCGCGATTATTTTCATTCTTAATGACTTCACCGCCCTTATAGATTTATGAGTCAAGTCAATGGGTCTCTATTCTCAGTTCGAATTCTCGTGCAATCATAGTTATGTGTGTAAGAAATCTTCTTCTGTAATTTAAAATATCGCTTATATTTAAAAAAGAAAAAAAAATGTATGAGTCAACTTTTTTTTTTCTTTTCTTTTTCCTCCTGATCAAATTAAATGATTTTGTTTGTATTATCCGTGGACGAAGACTTCCTGCTGCCCTCGATTGACAAGATTGCTTTTAAATATATTTTCATAATTGATCACCAACCCTTTCATTTTCTGATACCGACCCCTCACAGGGTCCCACATGCACGCAAACATGATCTCTATCAACACGATGAAGACATGCACGCAGACATGTCTACTTCATATTCTTTATTACAGTCTACTTGATATTATTTAGAAAATAAAACCGAAGTCCTTTTTAGATTATTGTCCTAAAGAGAAGACGGAATATATTTGTAAAACTCCTCAACTTCTTTCATTTTCTAAACTTTTATTTCCCTGTTTTCCGCTGGTTATTAACTCTTCTCACCTGGTAAACTTTCTACACCCAACAAGATTTTAACAATTTACTGTACACACCCAGCAAATCTTCAAGAACTATACACATTTCTAAAGTGATCCGAAAATCCCATGCGGATATTGGGCGGGACTAGTGTTGAGCATCTTTGCTCTTATAACCTACACTTTTTTTTTTTTCCAGAAAATTAAGGATATGAGCTTTTTTTTTCACCAATTTCCTCTCTGCTATCTAAATCCACAACATTCATCCAATTTGACATTAATTGTGAGGGTAAAATGGTCATTTTATACATTAAAAATAAAAAAAAGACTTTTTAAAATTAAAATAATACTCTCTCTCTCTCTAGGTGGGTTGCGGGCTGGATCCTGTGGGTGGGGGTGGGTCTATTGCCGCCGTCTGGGGGGAGGGGAGGGATGGGTCTAGGTCTAAGGGTGGATCTCGGGGGGGCAAGGGTTGGGGGATGGGATGGATTTGGGTCTTGGACGGCAAGGACTAGGGGATGGGTCTCGGCAGGGGTGGTTGTATGTAGAAAGAAAAACGTGGGGTGATAGAGAGGAAGAGAGGAAGGACGCGGAGCATGGGGAGATACCATAAAGGATTATTGGAGGGATCCCTCAATCCCTCAATGGAGAGAGAGAGAGAGAGAGAGAGAGAGAGAGAGAGAGAGAGAGAGAGAGAGAGAGAGAGAGAGAGAGAGAGAGAGAGAGAGAGAGAGGAGGGAGGGGGGGAGGGGGGGGGGGGGAAATACATGTCGTCCGCATGATAATAACGTCCCGGATATCGCATGGAGAAAAAATCTGTATATATATATATATTGTGTGTATAGAGAGAGAGGATAGTTCAAACTATAAGTTTGATTGTGAAATATTCTCTGTTATACTAAGATCAAAAGTTCCACAAGACTGATGCACTTCAAAAAGGTTAGAAATATATATGTTGAAGTCTAGTGATACTTCTAAACTCAAACTGCAACATTAAAAAAGAATATTCGTTACAATTTTTTTAATACAAGTGATATTGGGGGAAGAGGATTTGTACATAGAACTTCAAGTGCATGAATAACTATTCTAAACCACTTTAATTACATATCCCTATCAATCAATTTCACTATTTGAGAAAACATATATCGTTTATGATGTGTGAAAACTTACTTGTGTTACATGTTCTACAGTATTTGTAATAGCGTGAAGCTCTAACTGGTAGTAGAAGAACCAGAGAAAGCAGATTCTAGTCAATTAAAGGAGTGAGAAAACAAGGGTAGGCAGATGCAATAGAAACTTAAAAGTACTGGTGTCTTATGTATTGCTCAATTGCATCAATTTATAGATTTATGAGTCAAGTCAATGGTAGCCAGGGGCGGACCCATGTTGGGACAAGAGGGGTCGCACGACCCCTTGGAATGCTGGAAAATTCACTATGGACTCCATGAACGACCCCTTGTGTGCACATCAAGTGTTCGACGAAAGTCCCAGCCCCTTTGCATGCTCTGTTGGGCAGCTCCAAACCCTTTTCATTCTCAATTTCACATCTCTTCCCACCCTCTCAAATCCTAACCTCCCCACCTCCAACAACCTCCATCACAACTCTTTGCCGGTGCCGACCACCACCACCTTGTGCCGCTATCCACCGCCCTTTTTTTCAACTACAACTTCAAGTAAGCAAAATTTATATTTATAAATTTATAGTGATAATATATATTGTTGATATTGATAATTTTTTTATGGAATTAAATTTATGGAAATGATAAATTGATAATGTAGATTAATTGAGTTTATGCTTTATTGATAATATGGATTAATTGAGTATATTGAATATTGATTGATAATATTTTATATGATAATTTGGTATATTGAATATTGATTTATATGATAATTTGGTATATTGAATATTGATAGTGGGTTATTGACATTTTCATATTCATATGATAATTTGGATAAAAATTAATGATTGATTAAATTAATTGATATGTAGATTTATGGAACGATTCTTTGAAAGAAAATTATCTATGGATATTCCTTCTCCGTCTAATTCGGGTAGTTCAAATGCAAGACCAACTGAAGTAGATGAGATCAATGGTTAAATGATATTGATTGTTTACATTGAGAGAGATGTTTTTGCTTGTATTGATAATGAAACTATAATGCAACGTTTTCAAAATATGAAAACTCATCGTGGACAATTGTAACTTGTATTATTGGTTTTGTTATGAATTATAAATGGAAGTATTATCTTTCTAACTTTTTATCTTTTTAGTATTATTTTCTTTACAGAAAAATTTCGAACTTTTACACTGTGACCCATTGGCACCATAATCCTGGATCCGCCATTGATGGTATCATAGTCGTATGTGTGTGTGTGAAAAATCTTCCCCTGTAATTTAAAATATCTCTTGTATTTAAAAAAGAAAAAAAAAAGATTTATGAGTCAACTTTTTTCTCTTTTTTCTTTTTTCTTTTTGCTCGCTGATTAAGTTAAATGTTTTTATTTGTATTATCCGTGGACGAAGACTTCCTGTTGCTCGCGATTGACGAGATTGCTTTAAATATATTTCAGAGAGGGAAGCAGAAGAGAAGGACAGAAAAAAAAGGGAAGGAAAAAAAGAGAGAGAGAGAGAGAGAAGATATGAAGGAAGATCCATCTTGTATTATTGCTTAGATAGATAAGATTATTACATTGATTGAGATTATATATCTCTCCTCTTACAATATAATATATATATATAAGTTATAACAACTCTCTCAGCTTATTAATTAAACAAACTCTTAACAACTCTCTCAGCTTATTAAACAAACTCTTAACAATACATACAACTACATATCAGCACTTAATTCATGGACCCTTATACCCGTAAAAAGTGTTGAGGACAGAACACTAAGGATGAACTGCATTAAGGTGACCAGCAGAATGAGAATCCCTACGGTCAAAGCAATAATTTTCCATGGGCTACTAAAGTAGTCGCGCCTCAATTGTTCGAAATACTTATTCCATTTAAAATGGTGATATTTATTCACTTCAGCGCAGAGTTTGTGATACTGGAAATCTTTGAGTGTGGTGTCAATGTAAAGGCTGTTAAAGAACTTAGAACCATCTTCAACGTTGAGCCAGTTAGCTAAGATTTGTTTCTCAGAAAGGAGCTTTATATCCTTATCGGAACTGATGAGTTTATCCATGAAAAAGGCATAAGATGTTATTTGATGAGAACGACCATGATAGCACTGCTCAAAGGCGATGAGGTTCCTGAATAATGGTTGGGTCAACTCTCCAATTGCTAGTTCTGGAATTGTTAAAAACCTATTTTCAAATTTGATGTTCAGTAGATTATCAGCAGAGTCGCCCTTTTTAAATTTGACGCCTGCTTCTGAGAGAGCAGTGGCTGGAGAAATATCCAATTCTGAGTCTTCTTCAGACTCTTCTTTGAAGTCCATAACAATGCAAGTTCTTATTAGATCAAGTATGTGGCAAACTTTTTTGTCATCAACCTTGAAGCCACATGCACGACGATAGGGCTTCAAATATTGTTCCAACGATTTTACTTCGCTGAAGGCGAAGAGCAGGACTACTCTGAACTCGGGCTCATGCTCACCGGGCAGTTTTTTCCGGATAAGGTCATATAAACGGCTAAGAACAAACCAAGGAAGCTGATTTTCTAACAGCAAAAGATCATGACATACATATTGGAACATGCAATCCATGTTCCATACGGGGTCCCCAGCATCTCTTGCATGCACATCAACAATCTTCCGAACCAGTTGTATTACGAAGCAGCCATCAAGTATCATTATTTCTATGAACTTACTCTCTGTATCGTGATCAAGTGATTCTGCATAAAACTGACGGGCCCGTTCCTCAAACTCAACAATGATGCCTTCTTTATGCAATAACACGATGAATTCGTCTAAGCTTATCTTCATTCTGGTGAGAAGGGTATCTAAATACCACTGCTTCACAGTTTCCATGAGCTGGAATCTTTCATCACTGCCTCGATGGAAGGGTCCGATTGAGACGACGTCAGGTTCATACGCATTTGGTTTATGCCTCCGGAGCACTGCGGGAACTTTGAAGATGCAGCATGTGGAAGGCAAGGGTGGTATAGCAGGGCTTCTTTTCCTGCGCTCTTTCAATGCTGCAAATAATAAAGTATTTTCTCCAACAATAATTGAAGTGCCATCGGTACTGCATTCTGTTTCAATAGCCATGATGACCAGTCCAACTATGTATATATTGTCCTGAAAGTCTGAAGCAAGTTGAAATGGCATAAAATCAAAAAAGCGCGAATATAGTATATAGGTAGCACTCATGCAATAATCTTCTCTACGTACACAAATTTACTGCATTATTGTATTTTTAAAAAAAAGATATTTTTGCTCACCACTTTAACCCAAGGTGTATCTTCACTACTCTTCTTAATACTTGACACGCATCCATGAGTATAACCGTGATTAACTTTTTATTTTGTATTTATGAAACCATGGTTATGCATTTGGATACGTATCAAATATTGAGAAGAGTGGTAAAGATATACCTTGGGTTAAAGTAGCGAGCACAAATGTTCTCTTTATAAAAAAGGTTTTTGTCTAAAAAGGTGTTGATTTGATAATTGTCTATTGGAAAATTATGGTGATACATGCTCTAAATAATTTACCTACAATTATTTGTATAGAAAAAGATAGGTGCATAATTCATTAAAAAAATGTATATAAGTACATTACTTACATTTATACACGATAGGTAAAAAGATGGGAGATTCACTATTATACCCAATATAGGAGCCCAAATTATAAAAAACCATATATGAAATGGACTTTAGAAACACACCCAAAGTCCATTTACAACATAACAAAAAGACTTTTAATTTTTTTTAAATTACAAAATTGCCATTGATTTCTTAAAACAAACCTAACCCTAACACCTCACACAAAAGCCCAAAACACTCAATAGGGCATCAAAGTAATTTAATAATCAAAATTAAATTCAATATGGCCTGCTATCATTTTTTGAGTTTTTTTTTGGGTTTGTTTATATAAATTAAATGATGTATGGTTTATTTATAGTTTTAGTGCTAAGAATGTGTATATGATTAAATATCTCTAAAAAGATATAGGTATGCACTTTATTTTTCAGAAAAACTTATACAAGATAGAGTAAAAAGATATGGGATCGATGTTTAAAGCTTATATAGAAACAAATAATTCACGTGTATGTAGTTTATATAGGTAAACAAATAATTCACGTGTATTGCATACTACCTAGTTTCTTGAAAAAAGTAATGTATCTGAATATTTGTTTTTTACTTATATCTTTAATGAATATTGTATTTGGGACGGGTCTCTTTTCTGTACCCTCTCTTTAACGAAGATTGGCACCCCACACCACATGACACGCTAAACTGTAATTATGGTTATTTTTGAAATCTGAAAAATACAATAAATTAAATTTTAAGTTAAATTTAGTAACTTGTTGAGTTGGATCTAGCCATCATATTTTACTTAATAAAAATTGGGTTTTATTTATATATAAAAAAAAGATGATGGACTGTAGGTAAGAAAAAAATAATTTGAAGGGAAAACAGAGAATATATATATATATATATATATTTTTTTTCACTAACAAAAATAAAATGAAATGCACAAAAAACGGGTGACTGACAACAAGGACGACAACATATACTCACCAAAAATATACTAAAAAGAAACAATGAGAAAATATATCGCACCCTAGTTGGGCTTGGGAATAAGAGAAGTGAACCAATTGACCATTTGTACCTTGAGAGCGAGAGCAGAGAGACAGTATTTGTAATTGCGTAAAGCTCCAACTGGTAGTAGAACAGCAAGAGAAAGCAGATTCTGCGCACTCAAGTAAAGGAGGACGAAACAAGAGTAGGCAGTACTGGTGTCTTATGCGTTGCTCAATTGCATCAATTTATAGATTTATGAGTCAACCTTGTTGTCTTTTTTTTTTTTTTTCTTTTTCCTCGCTGATCAAGTTAATTTTTTTGTTTGTATTATCCGCGGACGAAGCTTCCTAGTGCTCTTCTTTAAATATATTTTCATAATTGCTTACCAACCCTTTCATTTTCTGATACCGATGTTTGAGGGGAAATCACTTCCTATGTTATTTCCCAAGGGCTGAGAAATAAAGATACCTTTCACATGTTTGATAATCCTGAAAAAATAATCAAGAAATATCACTTTATTTCTTTTCACATGTTTGGTTTGTGTAGGAATGTAAAAAAAGTTTGTTTAATTTTCCAATTATACCCATTTAAAATCAAATAAAAAAAGAATGCATTTAATTCTAAATTGTTATTGGGGACAATATGGTCATGAAAAATGTGTATTTAATGTTGGCTCATTTTCTCAAACTTTCATACGAGGAGGAAAACAAAACCCAAGGGGGGAGGAGGGCTTCACTTTCACTCATACTTTCCCATGTGTAAGGCATCGATTTTCCATGTCCTAACTTACCAAATATGGAAAAGCAATTGATTTCCTATCCCCATGCCTCCTTTTTCATAAACCAAACGGGGCCTTAGATAAAACGTGAAAGATAGTTGGCCTACAAAAGAGCAAAAACTCCAACCACACTGTTAGCATTTTTTAACTACGAAAGAGGAACAACTATGGGCCCGTTTGATAATCATTTCAATTTTTTTTTACTAGAGTATAGAGGAAAATGAGGTGCGAATGAGTGTGAGGATGAGATTGAGCATTTTAGTATGTAACTTATTTCTTTGGCTTAAATATTAAAATGGTCCATGTGTTTTATCTCATATGCCAATTTAGTCCATGTGTTATCAATTTGGCCAATTTGGTCCTTGTGTTTGTATATGTTAGTAAATGTGGTCCATTCCCTTAAAAATATAAAATATAAAATATTTAAAATTAATTAAAAAAAACTGTAATTGATTATAAAATTTTAAATTCAATATGAAAATGGAATGTATTTTTTTAAAATTTCACCTTCCCCAATTTCACACACACACCTCAACCACCTCCCAAACCCAGCGACCCTCACCACCACCACTCCAACCAAACCCATAGCCACCTAAACCACAACAACTCTCTCTCTCTCTCTCTCTCTCTCTCTCTCTCTGCGGCTTCCTCTCTGACAAATCACGAAGATCTTCATAGCCGGTCACCGTAACCTTGATGGCTCTAGTGCGAATTGATCATCCTCGTTGCAGCAAAAGTCGACGACATTCAGGCCAATGGATCGGAGAGGAGAGAAAGATGAAGGGTGGAGTATGAGAAAATTTAAAACATAAGAGAGAAGAAAAATTACAGCATGAAAAGAGTAGGCATCAATTCGACTAAGAACCTTTTTTTTTTTCCTCCAGGAATCGAGACCATTGGAGGTTGAGGTTGTGTGGGTTTTAATTATTTTAGCATTATTATTATTTGAGTTTAAATCTTTATAATTAATTACATATTTTTAAATTAATTTTAAATGTCCTTTTTTTAGGTTTTAACATAATTTTGACGGAAATGATCAAATTTGTTAACAGATACAAAACACAGGGACTAAATTGGCCAAATTAATAACACGGGGACTAAATTGGCCAATAAGGTAAAACACAAGGACCATTTCGACATTTAAGCCTATTTCTTTTTTATGCATGCGTGGCTATAGTAAACATATTTTTAGACATTTGTCATGTAATGTGTTTGATATAAAGCTTTTATGGTATTATAAGATATTTTCTTTATTGTCTACTTGATATGATTTACAAAATAAAACCAAAGTCCTTTTCAGATTACTGTCCCAAAGAGAAGACAAAATATATTTGCAAAACTCCTTGACTTTCATATGTCCGTTCATCTCTTTCATCTCTATACTTTTATTTCCCTGTTTCCCACTGGTAATTAACTCTTCCCACCTAGCAAATTTTCTACGCCAAACAAGATTTTAAGGGCATATTTGGATACCATTTCTACGCCTAACAAGATTCTTGACGTGAAATTGTGAATTTGAATTCGTAGAATGAAAGTACATGTTATAAAGAGTTCATAGTATTTTTTGGTGAAATTTTTGAAATTAGGATGATTGTTTTTGTGAAATTTTGATATGGAAATCTTGAGGTTCGGACTAGATCTATGGCTGAACACAGGAATCGAGCGGCTGGGTCCAAGTCTGGAGGTCCCAAATACCGAGTTTTGGTAAATGGAGTGCCTTTTATATGCGGTGATGCAAAATTAATGAATGAAAAAAAACACAAAAAATATGAAAACAAAAAAATTTAAACACTTTCAAGTTGTTTAAAAAAATAATGGTGATTTGGAAAACTATCTCACTTTTCTAAAAACTAAACATGAAATGGTTATCAAACAACTCCTAAAATTTTAATAATTTACTGTACACACCCATCAAATCTTCAAGAACTACAAATCACCAAATAAACCTAGTTTTACGCAACATTTCCTCCACTCATTGCTAAACCTCTTCATGTAAATTGATCCAAATCCCATGCGGATATTGGGCGGGACTCTTGAACATCTTTGCTCTTCTATCAGCCTCTAGGCCTCTGATTATTGTGAGTTGGTTTCTATCATTGTTGCTCAGTTTGTCTTTTCATTTATGCCTCACTAATATTTGTCCTTTCACTTCAGAACTGAAAATCTGTTGTATCTGTTTCATCATTAGTCTTATAAATGTTAAATCTTAATCAGAAATATAAACGAGTGGAAGCAAAAAACTACGTAACCATCTGGACCTTCGGTTAAAGTCAGAAAGCGTTAATGTCACTTGGAGGATTATTCTAAAGTCAGAATGACATTAATGTCACTTGGAGGATTATTGATTTGTGGACGATATTAATGCATGCAGATGGCCTTTGCATTTTGTAATTCAGTAATTGATCGTACATTCAACAAATTAATCACGTCCACATATGCATAGCACAAATTAATTATGTCTTCATTCACAAATTTATTATATCCTCATATATTCAATAATGAGGACCTTAATTTTTCAATATGAAAAAAATACTCTCAACATGTCCTAGCGTACAACATTACTCTAGTCTAACAAGTGGAGAACACACATATTAGGTGTCGATGGAATCATGTATAGCTGTCGGGTCCAACACGTGGATGTATAACCTCATCTCGTATCATGAAGGAAGTTGACGTTTCAGTCCAAAACTAATTGAGAATGAGAGAGAGTAGCTCAACTCTTTATAAACCCAGACTAGGCTTTTTTTCCCCATTCAATGACTGATCCATAATTTGGTCTCCTCTTTCTTACCAGACAAGTAGTCCATAAAATAATACTAAAAAAAATAGAAAGATATTATTTTCATTCATAATTCATGACAAAAACAACAATACAAGCTATAATTGTTTACAACGAGTTTTCATATCTTGAAAATGTTTCATGACAGCATCTTTATCAATACAAGAAAAAAGTACATCTCTTAATATAAACATGGCGTAGAAAATACATGTTATCTGCACAGTAATAACGTCTACATCTCTGCATAGGAGAAAAAAGGAACAATTATATCCTACAACTCACTACTTATCCTATCTTAAAACACCAATCAAAGTCGTAAGCAACATGTGAATCTGGGATGAGTGCTCTACATGGATTTTACCTTAAAATCATTGAAAAATTCCTTGTTTCGCCCTTTCTAGGGACAAGCATGTTCGTGCTCATGGGATCTTAACAGTCCACAACATATATATGTTTTACAGGTTTTGATCCTTAACTATCCAATTATATTATAATCATTTGGGCCTGTTTATGAAATGGGTTATACATACATGATATGCCACTGCACAGTATCCTCTTAAATATTGTAATATCAGATCCGTATATGTTCATCCCTTTACTAGACCAGCATGGTTATTTTTCTTGTTTTTACTGGAATCCAGCATGCTTCTTTAATGTTCATGATGGAAGAATTTTTTTAAAAAACAAAACTTATATAGTATCCTCTCAGAAACATTGTACAACCAAGATGGACTTGAGGAATCAGTTACTTTAACTTGAATAAAAAAGTGTGTATAGTATTGTATGTGATGAGTGCTCTACATGGAGATGAAGGAGCAGGCTGCCTCTGGGCTGAGGACGTGAGTAATATGGAATGGATAGTTGGTTAGAAGATGGAAGTGGGATCCACAAGTGCGATTTCTTTTTCCTAATGTTTCCCGAATTCATCCAAAATATATATATATAATCAAATAGTAGCAGTTTTAACTTTTACGTGGGTTTTAGTTTTGAGAGCATTTGAGTCTATTAAGTCGGATTTTTGGCTATTTTTGAAAGTTTTTTTGAAAACTGACATTTATGAAAGTGTGGGGTAAATATTTGCTATTTTTGAAAAAAAAAACTCGAGTAGCTTACATATTAGGTGACGTGGAACACATGTAAATATATAACCTCATCTCGTATCATGAAGAAAGTTGAGATTCTAGCCCAAAATTAATTAAAAATCAGGGAGTAGCCCAAAACTAATTCATAGAAATAAAACAAGCCAAGTACAAAAAAAACTAATTAATGCAATCATGAATAATTTTCCTTTAATTCAGCACCTTGTCATGTCGAATCTTGATTTCAGCTGAAAGAGTGATCCTAACCTAGCTAATTGAGCTTATTTATGTTCATAAGAGATTACAATCAAGATTAAGTTTGTCAAGAGAAGAGCAAAACATAGTTAAACAAAATCCTATAACAGATGTTCTAATAGCACATTTGAAAAATCAGTTACAATACTAGCATATTGTTTTTTTAATAAATAAAATAAAAAAGAAAATGTGTGGAAACTTGAATCATGATGGGTTGGTGGGGACGTAACACCCACCATCACTAGACATACACCAAAAGCCTTCCAATATGAATATTCATGTTCACTTTTAATAATATTTGTCTAATTGCGCAGAACGTGTAACATGACCTACTATTTTTCCTTAAAAAACTTGCGACAGAATATGACATTTATCTACTTCACTTCATGTTTCGACCAAAAAAGAAAATCTACTTCGCTTCATGTGCCAAGGGTCAAAATGGCTTTTGGGATTATCTTGAAGGTGACAAAGATAAATAATTTTCCTTACTTTTGTACAATTAGTATATGTGCCCACTCGGTGGCGTATTCAAAATTTAGCTAGAATTGTGACCTCAAACGCTTTCTAAAGATTGGCATTCAATCATAGGGGTTATGGTGTAAAATTTTCTTAAATTTTTTAAAGAAAAAAATAACACTGAAAACAGTACTTATATTCATAATTAATGGTAAAAATAACAATATAAACTTCAATTATCCACGATGAATTTTCATATTTTGAAAACGTTGTATGATAGTTTCGTAATCAATAAGAACAAAACATCTCTCAATGTAAACAACACTACATCAATCATTTTAATTGGATTTGTCCAGCTTTGCGCAGAACGTGTAACATAACCAACTATTTTTTGTCTTTCTTTATTCCTACACATTAAAAAAAAAACCAACTATTTTTGGTCTTTATTTATTCTGGTCCTTCTTTATTCCTACACATTAAAAAAAACCCAACTATTTTTGGTCTTTCTTTATTCCTACACATTAAAAATCCCAACTATTTTTGGTCTTTCTTTATTCTGGTCTTTCCTTATTCCTACACATTAAAAAAAAAAACCAATTATTTTTGGTCTTTTTTATTCTGGTCTTTCTTTATTCCCACACATTAAAAAAAACCAATTATTTTTGGTCTTTCTTTATTCCCACACATTAAAAAAAAACCAACTATTTTTGGTCTTTCTTTATTCCTACACATTTAGGAAGTCTATTAAATTGTTTGTGGCCCCTCACATAAGAAAAGATAAGATGTGTTTCTCTTTCTTTACAAGTAAAAGAGTAAGTAATTTTGGGCCCACCAATATATTTATAAAAAATAAAAGTAGCCAATCAAATAAAGTTTCAAAAAATCTCATAGGAAGTAGACTTTTACCCAAATAAAAAAGGATTTGGATTTTAATTTTTGTTCCTATATGAAGCAACATGCACTAGTAAAAAAAGTGGCAATAGTCACTATTATTTGGTGACATTTGTGACCGTGATAAAAGGCATTAATCACTTTTTTTGACTTTTTTGGTGACTAAAAAGGCTTTTAGTCACCTTTTTTGCTTTTTTTTAGTGACTAAAGTCTTTAGTAACATTCACAACAATCACCAAATGTCACTAAATAATAGTAACTATTGCCACTATTTTTTTGGTAGTGATGAACTTAGTTTGAAGCAGTCACACACATCAAAAGAAAATAATTAAATTTGGTTGTTTGCTCTCCAACCTCCAGCTTCAAAATTTTTAATTCCAGGTTAGATAACTTCACGTAGTGTTTTTCCTTAAAAAACTTGCGACAGAATATGGCATTTATCTACTTCATGTGCCAGAGGTCAAAATGGCTTTTGAGATTATCTTGAAGGTGACAAAGATAAATAATTTTCCTTACTAAATACAATTAGTATATGTCCCCACTCGGTGGCGTATTCAAAATTTAGCTAGAATTGTGACCTCAAATGCTTTCTAAAGATTGGCATTCAATCAGAGGGGTTATGGTGTAAAATTTTCTTAAATTTTTTAAAGAAAAAAATAACACTAAAAATAGTACTTACATTCATAATTAATGGCAAAAATAACAATACAAGCTTCAATTGTCCACGATGAGTTTTTATATTTTAAAAACGTTGCATGATAGTTTCGTTATTAATACAAGAAAAAACATCTCTCAATGTAAACAACACTACATCAATCATTTTAATATGTGTTGGTTTTATGTTAAATTTTATTGAAAATTAGTCAATGAAGCTATGAACTAGCGTGATTTATATATTATTTAATGTATACTTTTATTTTTACAAAGACAACAGAAATTGCAAGTACAAAAAATATGTTCATTAGATTTTACCCTAACTCTATAACTAGCTCACTCATTGAAAAATTCATAATTCCTCCCTTATGTGTATGTAAAGAGCCCATACGCCCATATACTTCCCACACCAAATATACCTCCTCCACACTTCAGGACTCACCCAATAGCACTGTTCATAATTAAAACAAAGAATACGTATTTGAAATGATAGTGCTTTGGTTAAAAACAACGAAAAATAGATAGACATGAGAATAAAAACAAGGTCATGAAAATAGATTATCCTGGTGGAATGTTGAGTATTATGAAGAATACGAAAAACAATTGATTGCTTGTAATTGTTCTCTTTCTTTTGTAGTGAACCTCTTCTAGTCTAGAAGGGTCTTCTATAATCATAGTTAGTGGGCTGATTTTTTATTTATCATCGTTGTTGAATTGTCTGTTCATTTACGCCTCTTATACCCTAAACCTTCAGAGAAAGAGAGGATATATATTTTATTGTGTGACGTTTATATATATTCTCCTATGTGAACGTCAGTATCTTATTATTGTGTGACGTTATGTATTTTCTATTATTCTCCCTGTTTTTTTTTCTGTTTACAATGGCATCCGCGTGATAATGTGCAGACATCCGGATGATGAGATAATAACTGTATGTATATTGCAAGTTGATCTATCTACCTTTGCCTCTTTATCACTTACATTCGTCTGAGCATCTTTAGGAAATTCCATATGTTAAAAAAGACTAAGACTAATTAATACTTAATGGAGGAGTGACACTGACATACATGTTGGGAGTTCTTTAAACAAAGACTAATAAGTCGTCCTAAAAATTAAATTACTAATAAGTGGAGACTCTACTGTGAAAGGCAAAGCAAATATATGTTTATTGCAAGTTGATATAGTATTTGCCTCTTTTCCTCTAGGCTTATGTCACTCACATTCGTCATGAGCATCTCTCAAGTCAAAGACTAATACTAAATGGAACACGAAACATGTACAGATTGTAAAGAAATGAAGTTGATACATAATAATGAAAATGAATTGCATATCTTCCTTTTTTTGGCTATATATTAAAGGCTTAACGTGCGGATGGAAGTAGTCTTCTTTTCTTATATTATTTTATCTTCAGATTTGGTCTACAAATTAACTAAAGGCAATAATATTGACTCAATTGACATTCAGGGAAGCTCAGATTTTCTTATATATATATATATCTTTAACTAAGGAATTTAAGGAGTAGGACCCGAAAAATAAATTTTGTACAATATCATACTTTAATATTTTAATCAACCATTCACACTACAGAAAACACATTTATTCATTCATTCATACTTAATAATCCAACCATTTTGTTTCCCCGGCATATGCTATTGTACAACAACTATTTACTGCTTCTACGAGGAAGGTTAAGTTTATAATATAAATAGGGGATGGGACTATCTGCTTGCAAGACTTACAACTGTAAGCTTGTCCCCAAATCCCCAAGCCCCAAGCCCCAAGTCTTGATCGATCATCATGCAACTTATGGGATGTAATCGAAACCTGTTTGCTAAGTTTAATGTGGCGTGCAGAGTCCCGCGATTTAATGTTTCATGTCCAGCCGCCACCACCTACCCTAAGAACAAGGAGTGGGACTACTTCAAGGGTATTATTCCTATGTCAGCGGTGGCGAGCCGACGACGGTTTCAAGGGAGCAGGACGGTTGCAGAACAGAAGGTAGATCATCTGAAGGCTTTCAAGCACCTGATGGACTCCGGTTATGAACTGGAAACCAAACTTACCCATGGTTCTACCGACCGTAAACAGGTTTAGTTTAATTGCACTCCTCAATTATATATATAATTACGTTTTAATTCAATTTTTGTTAGGTTTGCTATTTCACACGTACGTTATTACTAATAACACTTTTTCACTTGTGCTTTCAAACAGGATTACCCCATACTTACCGATGGTTCTGAATCTGATGGCCACGCGAAGGTTTAATTGCACTCCTCTAGCACAATATTTAGTAAAATACTCATTCTTAGCACTAAAACTATAAATAAACCATACACTATTTAATTTCTATAAACAAACCCAAAAAAACCCCAAAAAATGACAATTGTCCCTATTGAATTTAATTTTGATTATTAAATTACTTTGATGCCCTATTGAGTGTTTTGGGCTTTTTTATATGTTTTGAGGTTGGGTTTGTTTTGAGAAATCAATGGCAGTTTTGTAATTTAAAAGAAGTTAAAAGCCATTTTGTTTTTGTTGTGTTGTAAATGAATTATTACTAATAACACTTTTTCACTAATAACACTTTTTTATATATTTCACACGTACGTTATTACTAATAACACTTTTTCACTTGTGCTTTCAAACAGGATTACCCCAAACGTACCGATGGTTTTGAATTCTGATGGCCGTGAGAAGGTTTAATTGCACTCCTCTAGCACAATATTTAGTCAAATACCCATTCTTAGCACTAAAACTATAAATAAACCATACACCATTTAATTTCTATAAACAAACCCAAAAAATCCCCAAAAAATGACAATTGTCCCTATTGAATTTAATTTTGATTATTAAATTACTTTGATGCCCTATTGCGTGTTTTGGGCTTTTTTACAAGTTTTGGGGTTGAGTTTGTTTTGAGAAATAAATGACAGTTTTGTAATTTAAAAGAAGTTAAAAGCCTTTTTGTTATGTTGTAAATGAATTATTACTAATAACACTTTTTCACTAATAACTTTTTTATATATTTCACACGTACGTTATTACTAATAACACTTTTTCACTTGTGCTTTCAAACAGGATTACCCCAAACTTACCGATGGTTCTAAATCTGATGGCCACGCGAAGGTTTAATTGCACTCCTCTAGCACATATTTAGTCAAATACCCATTCTTAGCACTAAAATTATAAATAAACCCTACACCATTTAATTTCTATAAACAAACCCAAAAAAACCCCAAAAAATGACAATTGTCCCTATTGAATTTAATTTTGATTATTAAATTACTTTGATGCCCTATTGAGTGTTTTGAGCTTTTTTTTATATGTTTTGGCGTTGAGTTTGTTTTGAGAAATCAATGGTAGTTTGTAATTTAAAAGAAGTTAAAAGACTTTTTGTTATGATGTAAATGGGTTATTACTAATAACACATTTTCACTAATAACACTTTTTTATATATTTCACACGTACGTTATTACTAATAACACTTTTTCACTTGTGCTTTCAAACAGGATTACCCCAAACTTACTGATGGTTCTGAATCTGATGGCCACGCGAAGGTTTAATTGCACTCCTCTAGCACAATATATAATTGCTTTTTAATCCAATTTTTATTAGTTTTGCTACTTTAGATTGCTCCCGGGTCCTGGCTTTATTTTCACGTACATTATTAATAATGAAACACTTTTTCACTTTGCTTTTCTTTTTCCTTTCTTTTAAAACAGGTTGATGTCGAGGTGCTAAAAGGGAAGAATCTGTTTTTGTTCTTTTCAATCCTGGACATTTCTAACGGTGATTATATTCGACTTCTGAATTTAGTTTATGATGAGGTAAGAAACAGATGCCTTACGTATAAATTTAAGATTGTATGGATCCCTGTTGTGAAGAAGTGGAATGAACAAGCACAGAATGATTTTGTCATGTTGAGGTCTAATATGCCGTGGTACACTATGTCACCCAAATTAGAAGGCGACATCAAGAATAAGTCGGGTTACAAGGGTACACCTATCTTGGTTGTGATGAACCCATATGGCAAAGTGGAAATCACCGATGCTTTCCCCTTGATTCGAGACAAGGGAGTGCAGAACTTTCCTTTCGACAATGCTTCCAATTAAAAACAGATCGATCATTTGGTATGGATATTGTAATCTTAAAAGTTATGCAGTTTGTTTTTGTTGGGGCTTTTGCCCCCATTGTTCATCACAAAAGAAAAAAAGGTTAAGAGGTTGCATTTCATATGAAGTGGATTTCTTAACATATAATATAGTAGGAAGCCGAAAGACAATAAATGAAGCAAGGAATTTATCGTGGTATAGGGCTCGGCTCTTCAATTTTACTTCACAGGCGTCCAGGATTTTTGATATGCTTCAATTTTTTTTTCTTTTTTTTTTTTCTCTCATATTTTCTTTTTCTTTTTCTTGAATTTTAAGCACATATTTCATCGGTACACGCCACCTCTTTTGTTGATGTAGAGATCAACCTTCATCCTTGTCTTCATGTGTCATGGTATCTTCCAAGTTATAGAGTATGACTAAAAATAGGGTGAAAAGGGTAAGGAAATATTGTGGGTGATGAAAGAAAAGGCTAAGTGTTTGGCTTCAAAGGGTTGATGGCACACACATTGAGTACGACATGAGACTTTATTTATTGGTTAGAACATGCATAGCCTAACATCATATCTCAAGGTCCATCCAACTCAAAAGTGAAAGCATAAGATGATTCCTACAAAAGAGAGATTAGTTCTTAGTATTCAATTCAAAAGCCTAATTGAGATCAATCTAAAAAAGTGTAATTGGTACTAGGTGAATTGGGTAAATTAAAACCCCAATGGATAGATGTGTGACAATAATGATAAAATAAACCTGAAGACTTTATGACTAGTTAATAACTAGTCATAGACCTATGAACATATAAGCATAACATAGATGCACAACATATCAAATATTCAAATCCCTGCAAGCCCAGAAGATAACTACGTGACAACCTAGGCACTTAGAAGAACCTGTCAATCTAAACATCCCTTGTGCTAGCAACAACTAGAGTGATAGGTGTGTGAACATTCATCAACATTTCAGATATAACACAAATAGTATGACTAGGCATATAAATCAGATAATCACACCAGAAATGTTTACCCAAAAACCCACCATTGGAAAAAACTGGGGGTCATCACTCCAACCAGGCAATCCACTAAGTTAAGAAGGTTCTTATAGAAAAAAGTAATCACAAGTTCAAGCAATCCTAGGTCTATTTAGGAAATGAGCATTACCTCCATGTGCAACCTTCTTCTCCAAACTTAGTTGAGCTAGTAGCTTGTCCTTCATGGAAGTGGCAGCTAGTCCATTAGCTCCTTCATCCTATGGCACCACAACTCAGCTCCGGATTGACAACACTCCGTATTATTCCTATGTCAGCGGTGGCGAGCCGACGACGGTTTCAAGGGAGCAGGACGCTTGCAGAACAGAAGGTAGATCATCTGAGGGCTTTCAAGCACCTGATGGACTCCGGTTATGAAGTGGATACCAAACTTACCCGTGGTTCTACTGACCGTAAACAGGTTTAGTTTAATTGCACTCCTCAATTGAGGATCCCTCAATTATATATATAATTACGTTTTAATTCAATTTTTGTTAGGTTTGCTATTTCACACGTACGTTATTACTAATAACACTTTTTCACTTGTGCTTTCAAACAGGATTACCCCAAACTTACCGATGGTTCTGATGGCCACGCGAAGGTTTAATTGCACTCTTCTAGCACAATATAAAATTGCTTTTTAATCAAATTTTAATTAGTTTTGCTACTTTAGATTGCTCCTGGGTCCTGGCTTTATTTTCACGTACATTATTAATAATGAAACACTTTTTCACTTTGCTTTTCTTTTTCCTTTCTTTTAAAACAGGTTGATGTCGAGGTGCTAAAAGGGAAGAATCTGTTTTTGTTCTTTTCAAGCCTGGACATTTCTAACGGTGATTATATTCGACTTCTGAATTTAGTTTATGATGAGGTAAGAAACAGAGGCCTTACGTATAAATTTAAGATTGTATGGATCCCTGTTGTGAAGCAGTGGAATGAACACGCACAGAATGATTTTGTCATGTTGAGGTCTAATATGCCATGGTACACTATGTCACCCAAATTAGAAGGCGACATCAAGAATAAGTGGGGTTACAAGGGTACGCCTGTGGTTGTGATGGACCCATATGGCGATGTGGAAATCACCGATGCTTTCCCCTTGATTCAGGACAAGGGAGTGCAGAACTTTCCTTTCGACGATGTTTCCAATTAAAAACGGATCGATCATTTGGTATGGATATTGTAATCTTAAAAGTTATGCAGTTTATTTTTGTTGGGGCTTTTGCCCCCATTGTTCATCACAAAAAAAATAGAAAAAGAAAAAGGTTAAGAGGTTGCATTTCATATGAAGTAGATTTCTTAACATATAATATAGTAGGAAGCCGAAAGACAATAAATGAAGCAAGGAATTTATCGTGTTATACAATAGGAACGGTTTTATGTGTCTTTATATTTCTAGAGACGGAAATATTACTTTCCATTCCAAATACCATTTTTTGAAGATTGTTTTCATATCAGTGCCTACTACAAGGGTCCTTATTGTCCCAATTTCTAGTAGTGTTAATTGGTTTCCAGTGTATTACAATATTTTCACGTGAAAATATAACATGAAGTTTTTATAAAGAATTGGATTGACGTGTTTTTTATATATTATAAAATAATTTCATGTTAGAATGGACCTATTTGTGAAAAACTAAATAATAATGCAGCTAAACCGATAGTTCATTAGTCATATATATGTACAAACTAGAAAGCTAATAAATAGTAAATCAAGTTGAGCATTTGAGGCTACCTTGCTACCTAAAGAGGAAGAGAGAAAGAAAAAGAGAAGATATGATGAAGGGGAGATTCTCTACTTGTATTATTGCTCAGGTAGATCGGTCACTACACTGATTGAGATTATATATCTATGTTATCTTCTCTTACAACACTCTTAATAACTCTCTTAACAACTACGGACGACAGGATACTATTTATGAATGGTAAATGGTCTGCAATAAGGTAAGAACCAGAAGGATACTCGCTGCAATCAAAGAAGTAACTTTCCATGGGTTACCAAAGTAGTCGCGCTTCAATTTTTCAACGTTCTTGTTCCATGTAACATCGTAATATTTATTCACTTCAACGCAGAGATGATAATAGTCGAATTTTTTTACTAGGGTGCCAACGTAAAGCTTGTTAAAGAACTCAGAACCATCTTCAACGCTCAGCCAGTTACCAATTATTTTTTCTTGACAAAGAAACTCCATATCACTTTTGGAAGCGATGAGTTTATCCATTAAAACGGCGTACGATGTTATTTGATGAGAACGACCATGGTAGCATTGCTCAAAGGCAATGAGGTTCCTCAATAATGGTTCGGTCAACTCTCCAACCGCTAGTGCTGGAATTGTTAAAACCCCATCCTTAAAGTCTATGTTCATTATGCTTGCATTATTAGCCGAGCCCCTTTCAAATCTAATGCCTGCTTCTGAGAGAGCAGTTGCCGGAGGAATTTCCGGTCCCAAATTTTGTTGTTTCTTTTTTGCGAACCACCAACGACATTTTTTGTCATTTTCTAAATTTCTACTGGGAGGTACAAAAGGTTTATATAAGAAAACAATGGAAGTTCTTAGGAGATCAAGTATATGCAAAACTCCATCCTCATCAAACTCGTGGTCATCACGATCTAGATATTCGAGATAGGAGTTGCAATTATGCGACAACGAGTCTAGCTTGCTGAAGGCGGTGAGCAGGACTTTACTGAACTGGGAGGGGTCACCAGGGTAGCTTTCCAAGGTAACGCTATATAAACACCTGAGAATAAACCAAGGAATCTGATTTTCTAAGAGCAAAAGATCGTGACACACATATTGGAACATGCAATCCATGTTAAATATGGGGTCATCCTCCTTTTCCTCACGGTGGATAAACTTCCGAAGTAGTTGTATTACGAAGCAACCATCAAGTATCATCATTTCTATCAAGTTACTATGCGTAAGGTGAACAAGTGATTCTGCATAAAATTCACGGGCGCGTTTCTCAAACTCAACGATGCCTTTTTCTTTTTTACCTAGAGACTTGTTAATGCGTGTGATGAATATTTCTAAGCTTATATTCATGCGGGAGAGAAGGTTTCGTAAATACCACTGTTTCACAGTTTCCATGCGTTGGAGTTGTTTACGGTGTCGATGAAAGGGTCCGATGGAGACAACGTCAGGTTGATATGCCTTTGGATTATGTCTGCGGAGCACTTGGGGAACTTTGAAGATGCAGCATGTGGAAGGCAAGGGTGATCTGTCAGGGCCAAGCTTTCCTCTCATGCTCTCTTTCAATTCTTCAAGTAAATTATCTTCTACAACAATTGAAGTATGATCTTTACTGCTTTCTATATCATTAGCCATGGTGACAACTCTGTTGCCCTCAAAGTCTGCAGCAAGAAATAAATGCAGCCTAACCAATTAACATTCTCTACACACAAACTAATTTAAAATCTGGAAGAGGAGAAAACAAATATTTTTTATTTTATAATTAAATTGTAGATTTGACTAACAAAATTAACATTCACAAACACTGATGACTAACAACGACAACATATACTCACCAAAATAAAATAAATAAACAATGAGAAAATATTGTTCTCTGGTTCGGAAGAAAAAGGGAACCAGTTGAAATGTACCTTGAGAGCAGACTGACAGTATTTGCTTCCGTAAAGCTCCAGCTCCAGCTCCAGCACCAGCAGGTAGTAGAAGAACTGACCTACGGGATGCAAAAAGAGAAGGCAGATTCTGCTTAAGAAAGGAGCGGCGCAACAATTGAATTTTGTTTTTAGGGTTTAGTATTTGAAGCCAAAACTGATATAGAAACTGTTTAAGTTCAGAGAATTGCTCAATATATTTCATCATTTTATAGATTTATGAGTCAACTTGTTGCCTTTCTTTTTCTTTTTCCTGGCTGATCAAGTTGATGTTTTTATTTTTATTATTCATGGACGAAGACTTACTAGTGATCGACACTGACGTCGAGTCTTTATTTATTTTTTGATCAGGCACGACTTACTGACGAGTCTGCTTTAAATAGTTTTCTTACTTAATTTTTTCCGGAAATCTGACTTGTCCCCTCCAAACTATAATATTTTTCTCTTGGAATGGACAAATATATTTTCTTAATTCCTTATCAACCCCTTGACTTGCTGATATCGATTAACCGTGATCAGGTAATTACTCTTTCTGGTGGCAGCTGGAATTATTATATTCTGATTGCAGACGAGATCTTTATAGTTTTGAATCTTTTGATCACAGAATAGCAGGGTCAACTAAAACAAAGAGTCGAATAGATCTCCATCTACCAATAGCAAAATGACACGATTTGAATCAAGTTAATCAGTCGGGTTTGTCTTCCTTCGAGAAACACTATAAAGACACGTTAGTATGCAGTATGTACGCAAAATTTGCAAATGATCTTAACGGACTGGTATTTGAGTTTAAAATAAATACTACAAATGACAACTCAACTTGAAAACGACTTTACCTGAAACATAACCATTATTCTTTTAAGAATTAAAATAATAACTACATAAAATTGATATTTTTAAAATAATAACTACACAACATGAATTTCTGTTGGGGCCACCTTCAGTAGCAGAAAAATTTCCGTTTTGCTATCCCCAATCAATCATGGTATGCTGAATAAAAAAGTTATCATGGATGACATATCGTGATTGGCCGGACCAGAGATATAGTAAAACAATGATATCCCCTTTCACACGAATCTTTCTCGTCGAGTAGAAATAGACAATTTCCGAAACAGTTTTCAGTGGAAAGCAAAGCATAGATCATCACCATTTGGATAAAGTAATATTATGGCGTTTGATTTAATTTTATTTCCGTTGAAATATTTATGAGTTTATAAACTAGCTTTAACATGATGGAATAAATAGAGGGTTGTTAGACCTTGACTGTGGGATGCCGATAAAACAGGGCGATTGCTCTTCATGCTGGCAGCTGCCTGGTGTCGGTGTTGAATACTGAAAAATATAAACCAAGTCGTTTTTTATTATTTGTGGAAGAATCGAACCATTGGATGAAATAAATTTAATGATCAGCCTTCGATGTTGCACATGAGCCAAACAAAATTTTAATCAACCATTCACACTACAGAAAATATTTAGTCATTCACACTAATCCGACCATTTTTTTTTCGTTTTTTTTTGCCGACATATGCTATCGTACAGTTCAAATGCTTAACTGCTCCAGTGCCCCTTGAAAGACTTACAAACGGAGTGAGCAGGCATCGACCTAGAACAATTAATCCCAAGTATAAATAGGGCATCGCACTATCTGCAAGACTTACAAACCCTTTGCAGAAGTAAACTGTAAGCCTGCCCCAAGCCCCAAGAGTTAATATCTTAATTACTCTTGATCATCATGCAACAGTACACGGAATGTAATTGAAGCCTGTTTACTAGGTCTAATGTGCCTTGTAGAGTTGGGTACGTTTCACCGCCAGCCATGGCCCTCAGCTTCCCCAAGAATAAGGACTGGGACTACTTCAAGGGCATTCCTATGTCAGCGGTGACAAGCCGACAAGGTTTTCAAGGGGGCAGGGCGCTTGCATGCAGGTTCACAGAGCGTCTTGAACCTGTGAAGGTTTTCAAGGGCCTCATTTGTCCCAATTATAAAGTGCATCCCATACTTACTGATGGTTCTGCTAACAATAAGCAGGTTTTGCTCCTCTTCCTGGCCTTGTTTTCACATTAATATTATTGCTTTTGAGTTTTTATTAGTTTTGCTGCTACTTTAGATTGCTCCTGGCTTCATTTTACCCTTGTGTGTTTGTTTTTTTTGGTTCTTTTCAAACAGGTTAACCTTAATGAGCTAAGGTGGAACACTCTGTTTTTATTCTTTTCAAACCTGAACATTTCTACCCGTCATATTTCAAGTCTGAATTCAGTTCATGATGAGGTAAAGAACAGAAGGGGCATTGGAATGAAAAAGTACAAAAGGATTTTGAGAGGTTGAGGGCTAAGATGCCGTGGTACACAGCCCAGTGTTTTTCACCCATATTAGACCTCAAGGAGAAGTGGCGTTACAAGGGTAAGCCTATCTTGGTTGTGATGAACCCTCTAGGCGATGTGAAAAACACCAATGCTCTCCCCTTGATTTGGAAGGATGGAATGAAGGCCTTTCCTTTCTACGATGCACAATTAAAATAAAAAAAGGAATCATTTGAGAGATGGGTATAGCAGGGAGTTTAAAACACAATAAAGCAAGGCAATAGCTTTGAATTGTTTGTCTAATTGATTGGACTTTTCAGGTTTAAATAAACATTTTTATGTATTTATTTTTTTTATGATGAGCAGCAGAAATAGAATTAAAAACTCTTCGATAAGTTGAGAGAAACGCCAACAAGTCAATGATTGGTGTTGAAATACACATTTGGTGATCCCAAAATTATTATTATTATTATTATTATTAAAAGAAAGGGAAAATTCATTATAAATGGCAAACTACTATTGGTTTTTTTTGGGTTGAAAATTAGCGATAATTGTATTCAATAATTGGGCACAAAGACCAAATATCCATAAATAGTTAATACCAAGGACGGAATCAGGAATTTTTATAGGAGTGGATTAATATTTTTTTTTTCTTTCAATGAGAGATTTATAAGCCCCATATTTTAAAAATAATAATATTTAAATAAACATCAAATCAAATACATATTGTCAAAAAAAATATATATTTACTTTTCGGAGTGAAACGAATTTGACAATGCTATTGTTATTTAGATGTAAATTGTAATAGCAATCTATAAATAAATAAAAATGCTATTAAGATGACAAAGAAGACAACATGAATCAAGATGATATATTATTGAATATCTCATGATGTTTTTGATTGGTTTATTATTATAGAAACTTCAAACAAGGGTTGGGCTAATATTTGTGGGGGTAAGAATAGCTTATAAAATTTGCACAAAGTTTAGTATTTCGAAAGTCTTGCACTAGGCTGGAGTGGACTCCAGCCTATACATAGTTCCGTCCTTGGTTAATATAAAGATGGAGACAAAGTAACCGCAAAGGATTAATCCAAATATAGGAAGATACACCTGCGACGTCGCACAACTTATATCTTCATTAATAGCCCTAAAAGACCAAATACATTTCAACTTAATAGTCACGCGAGAGAGCTAATCAGACATGTACAATGCCCAAAATTACAAATACACTACTACAACAATCTCACAAGTAGAATATAGACTAAAACACAAATAAACACCCAACTCACAAAGAGTTGATGAAATTATTGCGACTTAGACAACTGCAAAATCAAGCTGCTCTGTCACCTCGTCTGTCTTCAAATCACAAATAGAAACGAACCACATATATGAAGTAGATCTACAATAGGGCCAGTCCATTGATTTTGGAGGCCTAGAGCAAAAATAAAAATTGAAGCCTTTTTTGCTGAACTCTTACCTCATTTTGAACAAAAATTATAATGAAAAATTTTAAAATTAGGTGGTAAGTAGATTAGTTTAAGTTATATTTTTTATTTTTTAAAGGCCCATTCTATGATAGATAAATAGAAAGGCCCAAATAAAGGCCAAAAAAGTATTAGTTTCACACATAAAATGCATTTTTTGCTAGTATACTTATTGGACCGGAGGTGTGTAGGAGGCCTCATTTTTTGGGCAGCCCTGGACCGTCGTCCAGTCCGCATACCCTGTGGGTTGGGCTTAAGATACTGTAAGAATCTCAAATTTGGGCCAAAAGAGAAAAATGGAAGGAGATAGAGAGAAGGGAAGGCTAGGAAATGAGGGGGGAGGGAGGGGAGAATAACTACTTTTGGTTCTTTTTTTTTTTTCTCTCGCTCTCTAGGTTTTCTGAATAGAATAACTTCTATTGGTTTTGTATCAAACGCAGTAAAAAAAAAAAAACTATTTAGTTTACAACCATATATTAATGGTAGTGAACTACATGCTTAAGAAAGAAACTAATGCCTATTAAAAATGTGATTACATGCAATGATCCTCTTGGATCATGGCTTTCCCTTAAATTAAAAGTCTCAAGTTTAGGGCCGATTCTGACTTTTGGGTGGCCAAAGCAATACACAAAGTGAGGCCCTTTCCTTTTTGAGTTTGATTTTTTTTTTTAAATTCTATTTGTTCCTTTTATTTCTTTTTTTCACTTCCATATTCATATTTCTTAGGAAGCATTTTTCTACTGCAAGTCTCAAGTCTATAAAGTAAAACAGACAATCACAAAACACACCAAATACAACCAGTAGTGAAGCAAACACAATCAATGAACCAAAGTACTATCAATAAAAAAATATTTGAACAACAAACAAAGCGCAATAAAACCTGGTTGGGAATCATTTAAAGAATCAAATTTTTAGAGTTAAAATATAAGAAAAGAGGGATGAGATGAACTAAGAAATAATAGATGAGAGAGAGAGAGAGAGAGAGAGAGAGCTTGGAAACCTCTCAATCTAACTGCTTGAATGTCTTAATTGACAAGACCATATTTTAATAAACTACTCTAATCTATAAAAAAAGACTCCAATTCAGATATTCTAAACTACTACAAACATTTAATTGAGTGCTTAAATAATTTTTTATTTAAGCACTTTTTAAAGAGATGATCTTGAAAGAAATACCTTGTTGATGCCTAAAATTGATTCAACAGAAGATGACCTCTTCTAGATCAAGGTTGGGCAATTTTTCTAGACTAGGTCAACGTGACCAATCAAAGTCGTCCTCCAGAACCTATAAAACAAGCTAACTTCAGCGGGTGACACTGGTGTGGTGCCGGCCAAGGACCCTCCGATATTTAAGTTAGTCGAGTGTTTGAGAGTAAAATTTCACAATAGGTTTTAGTGCTTAGAATTGCGTACCTTTCACGGAGGATGGCCTTAGCCTTGTTAGAAATATGCCCTTAATGCCAACTAATTATATAATAGTTAGAGTTAAGGACATCTTTGATAAAAGACACATTATGTTATCAATGGGCAAGAAAGGTTGTTTTATGCATTCAAATCATCCTACATTATCTTTCAATATGTAGAACAACCACAGTCCAAGGAATACACAAGTGGATGTGAGAGCTATGTAATGAGATTGCATGCATGAAGACTTCTTATCATCCCTAAATCCTGAATATGTTCCTGGTAATAGGAATATTGATTGAGCGTCAATATTCCACAAAGACCAGTACACACAATATTGTCTCTATATGTAGGGAATGGCAAGGTCTCAAGTCATTAAGTGTGGAGACACATCGATATGTGTGTAGGTTCTTGTAGAAGAACAAGTACACTAAATGCGATCCAACACATGAGTTACAGCATAAAAGTCTTTACTCACATGTCAAGCTGGAACTCATAAATTGCAAATGGTGCAAACTAATCCTTAGACCTGAAGTATCATAGATGTTTTGTGGCTATGTTGTTAATCTTTGAGGGCACTATACAATCATGCTGAATTGGACATAGCTTAAAGGTGCTCATCAGGATTCTCAATAGAGTCATGGAAGCAAATAAATGTACAAAAAAGGATCTCTACTCTCAGGAAAGGAGAGAGAATACTCGAAGATATGATTGATCAATTCTCTACGTAGAGTAGTAGACAAGACTTGAAAGAAGAAGTCTTCAAATCTTGGCAATATAATCATATAAAAGAAATGATTCACATTAGGATATTGACAATCGGATTCCATTATCTAATAATGTGAATAAGGAGTATTGACATAAGAGAAGGATTCAATTGCACGGTCATTCCAATTTGAATAGATTGTTTCACAACGTCTCATTTAGCTTGGATAATCGTGACTTGCTGCTAGGAGACAACCATGGTTTGTGGATGTCCTAAAAGGTTTCAATTAACCTTTATTAATAGAAAGAATTTAATTGTGGAATTTAATTCGTATATCATTTATGAGGAGTTGAGTCAACCCACTACCTTTCTAAAGGGAACCTATGGATCTGCACACCCAAAGAATGTGATTAGAGGTACAAATAAGGAGAAATGAAATGAGGAGACACAAGTCAATGGTTGATAATGAAATGTCAAAGTCATCATATTGACCGAAGCAATTGACCAAAGTCAAATAGTTCGACCGGTTGAATTAAGTAAGACTATAATTATAATTTAATAGTTAAATTATAATTAAAAGATTAATTATGGAATTAATATTGACATATAGAAATATTGGATTGATTTTTAAATATGATTTAAAAGGAAAAGGACAAAATAGCCCAAAATGCTATTGGGCCCAAATGATAAGTGGCATAAGGTAACATGACCCATGGACCAAATGGAGCCCCAAATTCCCACCCAATTGCCTTTTGTGTTGCCCTATATAAACTAAGTGTTGGAGAAAACCTATAGCTAGGGTTTTTGGTTTTCCTACTTTGGTTGATGAGTGATCATCTTTGTATCTCATCTTCCACATAAACCAAAAATTGATCCAATCAAGAAGTAGACTAGCATCCATACTTCTTAATTGCCTTCTCTTAATCTCTAGGAGCATTTGGTATGGTGAGGTAGAGGACTCCAATCTTGGAGCCTTAAGGTGAAGGAGTCAAAATCAAGAGAAAGAAAAGGTCTTTCCAACAAAGGTGTTCATTCTTGAGAAATCAAGAAACGGTCATCAAGGGTAAAGATCTATTCCCTTTTTCCCTTTTCTATTTATGTTCAAAGAGACTAGGCTAAGATACTTGGTTTAAAATTAAAAAGGTTTAGCTCAACTAGTATAAACAAAATGAATCCGCCATTTAGAATGTTTTTGTTGTATATAGGTTGTGGTTAAAATTCATTTACTAAGCATTAGATGTATGTTTCATTCACAAACTCTGAGTTTGATTGTGAAATACTATCTGTTATACTAAGATCAAAAATTCCCACAAGACTGATGCACTTCAAATAAGGTTAAAAATATATGTGTTGGAGCCTAGTGATACTTCTAAACCCAACTGCAACATTAAAAAAGAACATTCATTACAATTTTTTTTAATACAAGTAATATTAGGGGATGAGGATTTGTACATAGAACTTCAAGTGCATGAATAATTATTCTAAACCACTTAAGCTACATATTTCTTCCAATCAATTTCACTATTTGAGAAAACATATATCATTTATGATGTGTGAAAACTTGCTCGTGTTACACGTTCTCTGCAATTGGGCAAAGCCTATTAAACCAAACAATTTTCCTTACTTCATACAATTATTATAGGGAGGTGATTTTCCCACTCCTTTTTTCTCCACTTACACTCCCTTTTTCTTTTTAATACTTTTTAATCAATCTAGTTCTTTTTTTGTTATTTCTCTTTCCTATTCTACCCTTACTCTATAATTCCCTCTAATAAAAAGACATGTACAATCACTTACTAATATTTTTAAAGAATACAAATAAGAGACTATTATGCATACCTTGCTCTCTGCATGTCGAAGGACAGTTTGGTTAGCAACATTCTTTAGGTCTTCTACCAGTAAACATGTTAGCCCAAAAAATTTATTATGTATTAACTAAAACAAAGATAAATAGTACTCACATACTTGGTTAAAAAAAATAAAGAATTTAGCTTACAAATACTTACATTTCTATCCATTTTCAAAATTTATTTGTATTTTTTTGTTAACTTTTCTTAATTTCAGTTACGAATTCCTTAATGTAGGGTAAGGGTAGAATAGGAAAGAGAAATAACGGAAAATAACAATATTAATTAAAAAATATAAAAAAAAAAAAAAGGGAGTGTAAATTGAGAAAATGGGAGTGGGAAAATCAGCTCCCTTATTATATGTCCCCGCTATGGGGCTGTGGGTGGCAGTGAGTCCATGCATATTAGAGATACGGAGATATTATTTCAACAAGTAAAGTAGTAATACTGATGTGAGAGCAGTGAGTCCACCCCCTTGCATCAAGTTCAAATTTTTCTCTCCATATTACATTAATTTAGAATTCCTCTCTCTCTCTCTCTCTCTCTCTCTCTCTCTCTCTCTCTCCCGATTGTTATCTGTTAGAAATGTGCCCTAAGAGCCAATACATTTGATGTGATCTCCTTAGAATACATTTCGTATATGATATATAAAGGGCAAATTTATTTTGTTATCTTTTACATCGTGTAAAGAAACAAATGTCCAAGGTATGCTAAATAAAAGATAAAGTAATCTAAAGAAGATTAGATTCGAGAGACCTTTAATCTCTAACCGTAGCACCCAAAAATGTTCCTAATCATAGGTTATCAAATGGGCATTGATAAACCGTCAAGATTAGCGCATATTATGTATGCTCAATTGGGAGGATGGTTAGTCTCAAACCATTTGTGTAGTTGACACTAATACAAGTATGTGGGTGCTCATTAGTGAATGAGTACACTGAACGCGATCAACCGTAGTTCTCATATGGAATATTTATCTATATGTCAAACGAGAACTCATAGTTGCAATAATGCAAATTAGTCCTTAGACCTGAGGCATCATGGTTGTCCTGTGATGCGTTATTGATCTTTGATAGCTCTTAAAGGCAAGCCGTAAAAGATTTGTCTTAAGTGTTGTTGGGATCTCTTAATTCATCATAGGGGCATGTGAATGTACAATAAGGAATCTCTACTTTCGATAAAGAAGGAGAATGTTTCAAGATGTGATTCAGTAAATCTTTGGCCAAAGTATTTTGAGCTTGATTTAGAAAGTTGTTCTTAATCATGTTCTTTTGAATCACATGAGGTTGTAAATCATATTAGGGGTTTGACATAAACAATCCGTACCCTAATAATATGATTTGAAACATTGTATAAGAGAAGGACCGTATTGCATTGCAATTCCAACTGAATAGGTTCTTCATCTATTCTGGTTAGCTTGGGTAGCCTTGATATATTGCTAGATGTCACTCTTGGCTTGTGGAAGTCCTAGGATTGATTGTGATCGATCTAAAAAAGGAAGAATTAAAAAGGGGTTTTAATTCCAGTTGGTTAGAAAGAGTTCTTATATTTTCCCACTGCCTTGCTAATTAGAACCTAATGGATCACACACCTTAAATGGTTAACTTTGAGTAATACAAATGAGAATGAGGAAATCAATTTGATTGATTTGATGTTGATGATTTACTACGTGTAAAAACGTATTTGGGCCTCCGTAATAGTTAACGGGAAGCCCAAATGGTTGGGTATCAAGCCCAAGGGCTTAAGACACCTAAATATTATGGTTTAAGTGTCATAAGCCCAATTTTGGAAGCCCAATGAGTTTTGGCCGAAAATGCTTAAGTAAGTATGTATGGGAATTGTTTCCATAAGCTCATTAACACACAAACACAATCCAACATCAACCAAATAGGTTTGGGAGATCAAAGAGAGATAAAAGAGAGTTTTCAAGAGTGAAACACTTTCATCTTTCAAAGTGGTTTAGATTGAAACCAATCTTGAGAATCTTGCACTAGCATCCAAGTATTCTCAAGATACTTCTTCTCATCTCAAGGTTCCATTGGTGTGGAGACTTAGAGGCCATATACTTTTGTGGCTCACATGGAGGAGAAAAATTAAGGAGCAAAGATCAAAAAGGAAATCATCAAGAGAAGACCAAACACAAATTGGTTCATATAATTGCTTCAAGGGTAATTAGATCTTATCATTTCTCTTGAATTTTCATTTATGAAAAACATATCAATGTTCATGGCTTAAGATACTTGGAAGAAGTTTTGTTTTTGAATTTAAACAATCACCTTAGACTTCCGCTGCGATTAATTTGATTAAATGCATGTTTAATATTCAAATGAACTTTGGAAAAATGTTTTGAAATTTCTTCAATTGGTATCAGAGCCATAGGTCATGAACTTGATATGTTTTGGGGGTTTAGAGATGCATATATGGGTTGTGAATTCATTTAAAAGTATAATAGTTATACTTGATTTATTTTGATTTGATTGAATAAAAATCAAATGGAGTGAAAGGGGTTGTTTGGGATTTTGAATTTCCGGATTTATGTTTTGATGATTGATGCTCTCTTTGTATTCATAATTTTATTTGTATGTATGAATATTATAGCATAGTTGCATTAAAACCCCCATGATTTTAACTTCATGAAATATATGATATTAAGAGCATGAGATAGTTAAAATGGAAGATGGATTTTTCCGGAAATAGCATGAACATTCATATTAGTTCATATGCATGTTCTTGGTGTTCTTGATGTTCTTGTTATGGGATCTTTTTGATCCATAAGTTAGGTGGCTAATTTTGATGATTGTGTTTAGTGGAATTTTCCACCAAAATAGGTCAAAAGATGATGATGGTGTTTTATTATAAAATTAAAAGTTTTTCAAAAATGTTTCCATTCAATAAACATTTACCCACCACACTAAAATTAATAAGATTACTTTGGTGAGTGTGTGGGGACTATCTAGATGTAAATGATGGTGATATGATATAAAATGCAAAAGTTGGTCAAATTATTCCTATCACTAATTATTTATCTACCACACTAAAATTAATTTTGATTACTTTGGTGAGTGTGGTTGGCCTACCTAGTCACATTCATGATTATTCATCTTGTTGGAATAATTTGAAAAAATCATGATCACCACTTTATATTTTACAAATGCATGCTTTAACCTCACACCCTAGTGGATCAACTTTGGATCCATTATTAATTGTTGAATAGTTTTGGATATAGTTGCAATATATGATAAGTGTAACTATGCCTAAAAGGTTTCTACAATTACATTTACTATTGTAGTAAAATGTTTTCACTCCATGGTAAATTTATTTTATTTGAATATGGTTACCACTTGAATTAAACCCATATATATGTATGCAACCCAAGAGCATGTATTTACATTGCTAGTTTAATTGTTTAAAGCGTTTAAATAATTAAAGGATGGTTATGGACTTAGACCAAACAATTGAGCTATGTGATTGGCCGCTTATTGGATATGTATTCGATTTTGATTGGCTATGTAATAATAAAATGGCTTTCATGCCTAATTTATTTGGCTATGTAATAATGAAATGGCTTTCATGCCTAATTTATTTTTATGCGCGCGTAATTAAAATGAATCACCATCCAAGACCATGATCCAACATGGTGGCTCGTGTTGGATCAACAAGAAAGTCCATAATCATCCTACAAGCCCAATGCAATTGGAATGTTCGGTAATGATGATAATTAATAAATTAGTAGTATCATGTATTTCCACTATCTCAAGCAAATGGTTTCTAAAACATTTAGTGGGAGTATTATGTGCTACTAATATATTGCAATGGGAACCATTTAATGAGATCAGATAAGTAATTTTAATAGGATTAAAATTGGATTAAAATGAGACCAATTTAACTACCCTCAAAGCAATATTAAGTTGATAAGCGAAATGGCACTTTGAATGCTATTTTGTGGCCTTCCACCATGGTAGTCTCTTATTGGGTGGCACATTTACACCTTGTTGGACCTCAGTGAGGCAACATCCAATACTTGTAAATATCCAAGGGAAGCCTATTACACATACTTGATGTAGTGCGGATAGATAACGAGTGTGGCCAACAAACTGTTAGGTTGAGGTCATACTTGAAACCCTATACCCACAAGCATGGTGGGAATAACTTAACTAAGACGAAACGAACCAACAAACTGTTAGGTTGAGGTCTAGTTCTCTAGAGGCCATAGTGATGGGTATTCACATTCATGATGTGATTGGATAAGAGTATCCTCTCATTAGTAACATAGCAATCCAACAAACTGTTAGGTTGAGGAAAACTATGTGAAAGTGAGACTCCCATCCCCACTAAGAGTTTCAACGGAAACTCTCGGATTTCAGGAGGGATATGAAATTTGCCAAAAATAGTGGGAGCTACCATCATGACTTAAAGACCCTAAGTCCTTGGTAGAAGATTAATCTAAATTAAAATCTATTTACGTTTTGCAGAATTTCAAACTAACCATCACAAACCCAATCTCAAAGATACTTGACTCAAACGTCCAAGATGACATGAACTATCCGATTTGATTGCACAAACACCAAGTTGTCTTATAATTGGATGAGATTGGTTGTGTATAAGAAAAACCCCACCACATACCCCTCTTGGTCCATATGCCATTGAGGAGGAGACAAAGGCTTATAAGAAGCATGTGTCAGATGACAACCGAGGTAAAAGTTACATGTTGGCATCCATGAAAAGGTGAACCTACTCCTAGCTTACAATACCATATATGAACTTGTTTTGACAAGAATGGTAAGTGGGTTCCCGGTTAATCAACATGATCTCAATGTAATATCATTACATAAGATATTGGAAAATATGAATTTTTTTTTATGTTGAAGTTCAACAAGATTCTTTCTTTCATCCCTATCATTAGTTAATCCCAATATGTTATGAACTATAATATGAGAAAGATGAATGATACCCTATATGAGCTACTCAATATAGCTATAGTAGCTTAAATGAATATCTCGAAAGATAAAGGGTTAAAGAGGATAGTTGCAAATTTTAGAAGGGTTCTTCTTCTTCCAAATCCAAACAAAAGGTAAGGATAAAAGAAGAAGAAATGTTTTCTAAAAACCCAAGGAAGAAAGAATATAAAAGAAAGACAAGTAACTGAAAGGTACTTGTTTTCACTATGGCAAGGATGGACATTGGAAGATAAATTGCAAGAGATGTCTTGCAAGCCTCAAGAGAAAAACCTTCAGAAGGTAACTCTCTTGTTCTAAAATTAGTAATTACAGTTAAAGCTTCTAAACTGAATAGTTGATTCAGGAGCTAGTCAACATATATGCAATTGTGTGCGTGGACTAGTGGGAGTAGAAGACTTGGAAAATGAGAAATGATGCTAACCGTGGGAAATAGCACTAATGTAGTTGCCAATGCAATAGGCACCTAACATCTCAGTCTACCCTCCGAAGAGGACCTGAATTTGAAATAATTGTTATTTCATTTCTGGATGTGTAAAGAACTTAATATCCGTCTCTATATTTTTAAGAGATGGATTTGATGTTTTGTTTGACAAAATGCTTTGTTCTATTTCACATATCAATCAAATCGTTGCTTATGCAATTTTGATTGATGGTCTCTTTTCATTTTTGAATGGTAGCATTAACTGTATATGGATAAAGATGCAACTAGACCTGAGAGGCCTAGAGATGTAGATACATCAACTAAATTGTGACACCTTAAACTTGTAGGCATTAGCCGAGATAGAATTCACCGGATGGCAAACGATGGAACCTTTTGGATCACTTGATCATGTTCCTATGCCTACTTGTGAATCTTGTCTACATGGCAAAATGACCAAGTCTACTTTCACTGGTAAAGGAGAAAGAGTTACAGAACTGTTGGGATTAATTCACTAAGATGTTTGTGGATTTTTGTATACAAACACAAAGGGCGGTTATTCATACTTCATTACCTTTACCGATGATCATTCACGGTTCGGGTATTTATACTTAATGAAGCATAAATCTGAATTTTGAAAAATTTCAGGAATTCAGAAATGAAGTTGAAAACCAAACAGGCAAGAGTATTAAAATCCTTAGATTCGATCGAGGATGTGAATACTTAAGCACAGAGTTTCTTGATTACCTCAAGGAACATGACATCTTATCACGATGGACTCCACCAGGAATTCCACAACATAATGGAGTTTCTAAAATGAATTCCATGAGCTGTACTAATTTACCTATATCCTTTTTAGGGATATGAACTTGAAATTTTTAAATAGAGTGTCTTCCAAAATCCGTTCCACAAACTCCATTTGAAATGTGATTTGGGAAGAAACCAAGTCTTGATTAGATCAAGATTTGGGGTTGTCCAGCATATGTAAAGGCAATATGTGGATAAACTAAATGCAAGGTTAGTGAAGTGTAGATTTATAGGATATCTCAAGAAAACTATGGGATATTACTTCTATCACACCAACAAACAAAAGTTGTTTGTCGCAAGGTCAGCTACCTTCCTAAAAGGAGAATACACTCTTGATGGGAAAAAGGGGGACATGAGATAGAACTCAAGGAATTGTCCAATGAGCTAGAAATCAACACTGAACTAAGTGCAATCCCAGATCCACAAACCTGTTGTAACACAGACTCCACGTAGTTCAAGAAGGTTAGTAGAATGCCTAAAATGTATTGTGGTTTCCTTCACGACAACAAAGGAGAGTTAAATCTCCTAAATGATTGTAAGGATATCGAAAGACCTTTCGAACTACAATGAGGCAATGTCAGACATTGACTTATAGAAATGGCTTGGAGCCATGAAATCCGAAATGGATTCTATGTATACCAACAAAGTCTGGACTCTAGTAATCCTCCTCCTGGTATTGTACCAATATGGAATAAATGGATCTTTAAGAGGAAGATAGGCTCAGATGGGATAGTAGAAACCTACAAAGCAAGGCTAGTAGCAAAGTGCTACAAGCAAAGAGAAGGGATTGACTATGAAGAAACCTTCTCTCCTGTCACTATGACAAAGTCTATTTGGATTTGGCTTGCAATAGCTGCATACCATGATTATGAGATTTGTCAAAATGGATGTGAAGACGGCTTTTCTGAATGGCCACCTTCAGGAAGAACTATATATAGATCAACCTGAAGGCTTCATTTCTAAAGTTGATAATCATAAGGTATGCAAGCTACATAGATCCATTTATGGGTTGATGCAAGATTCTTGGAGTTGGGACATCCTATTTGATGAAGTTGTCAAATCATTTGACTTCATACAAAACTTGGATGACCAATGAGTGTACAAAAGGTCAGTGGGAATTTGGTAGTATTCCTAGTGATGTATGTAGATGACATACTACTTATCGGAAACGATATAGGAATGATATCTTCAGTGAAGCTGTGACTCATTAAAATCATTATTAATGAAAGATTTTAAAGAAGCATCTTACATACTTGAGATAAAGATTTATCCTTATAGATCTAAGAGAATAATTAGATTATCTCAATCCTTGTATGTTGATAAGATGCTAAGGAGATTTCATATGGAACAGTCTAAGAAAAGTTTACTTCCAGGATGACATGGACTTCACTTTTCTAAGAGAATGTGTCCAAAAACTCATTATGAGATACATTAGATGTGTAAAAATCTCTTATGCATATGCAATAGGGATTCTCATATATGTCATAGCATGTACAAGACATGATATCGGTTATACGAGTATAACTAGAAGATATAAATCAAGCCCATGATTTGATCAATTGGGAGCAGTCAAGTATGTTCTTAAATACTTAAGAAGGACTAAGGACCCGTTCCTCATGTGGGAGGAACATCAGAGTAGCAAGTGGAAGCATTTACTGATTTGGACAATATATCTATTATCAATGATTGCAAATCCACCTAAGGGTACGTCTTCATTTTGAATGGACACGTAGTTGTTGGAGAACAACTAAAGTTGATTACATTGTCGCTTTAGAAGCTACAATAAAATTTGTTTGGATAAAAAGGTTCATTACCGAACTAAATGAGGTTCTAACCACAATGTCACAAGTACCTTTACTGTGTGATGACAATGGGGCGATAGCTCAAGCCAAGGAACCTAGGTCTCATCAGAGATCCAAACACATAGAAAAATGTTACCATTAGATGGGGCATCTGCAAACAACGTAACAGATCCACGCACTAAGCCTATGTCACAGTCACAACTAGATAGACATACAGAGATAATGGGTATGAGATACATGGCTATGTGGCTCTAGTGCAAGTGGGAGATTGTTAGAAATGTGCCCTAAGAGCCAATACATTTGATGTGATCTCCTTAGAATACATTTCGTATATGATATATAAAGGGCAAATTTATTTTGTTATCTTTTACATCGTGTAAAGAAACAAATGTCCAAGGTATGCTAAATAAGAGATAAAGTAATCTAAAGAAGATTAGATTCGGAGACCTTTAATCTCTAACCGTAGCATCCCAAAATGTTCATAATCATAGGTTATCAAATGGGCATTGATAAACCGTCAAGATTAGCGCATATTATGTATGCTCAATTGGGAGGATGGTTAGTCTCAAACCATTTGTGTAGTTGACACTAATACAAGTATGTGGGTGCTCATTAGTGAATGAGTACACTGAACGCGATCAACCGTAGTTCTCGTATGGAATATTTATCTATATGTCAAACGAGAACTCATAGTTGCAATAATGCAAATTAGTCCTTAGACCTGAGGCATCATGGTTGTCCTGTGATGCGTTATTGATCTTTGATAGCTCTTAAAGGCAAGCCGTAAAAGATTTGTCTTAAGTGTTGTTGGGATCTCTTAATTCATCATAGGGGCATGTGAATGTACAATAAGGAATCTCTACTTTCGATAAAGAAGGAGAATGTTTCAAGATGTGATTCAGTAAATCTTTGGCCAAAGTATTTTGAGCTTGATTTAGAAAGTTGTTCTTAATCATGTTCTTTTGAATCACATGAGGTTGTAAATCATATTAGGGGTTTGACATAAACAATCCGTACCCTAATAATATGATTTGAAACATTATATAAGAGAAGGACCGTATTGCATTGCAATTCCAACTGAATAGGTTCTTCATCTATTCTGGTTAGCTTGGGTAGCCTTGATATATTGCTAGATGTCACTCTTGGCTTGTGGAAGTCCTAGGATTAAAAAGGGGTTTTAATTCCAGTTGGTTAGAAAGAGTTCTTATATTTTTCCACTGCCTTGCTAATTAGAACCTAATGGATCGCACACCTTAAATGGTTAACTTTGAGTAATACAAATGAGAATGAGGAAATCAATTTGATTGATTTGAAGTTCATGATTTACTATGTGTAAAAACGTATTTGGGCATCGGTAATAGTTAACGGGAAGCCCAAATGGTTGGGTATCAAGCCCAAGGGCTTAAGACACCTAAATATTATGGTTTAAGTGTCATAAGCCCAATTTTTGAAGCCCAATGGGTTTTGGCCGAAAATGCTTAAGTAAGTATGTATGAGAATTGTTTCCATAAGCTCATTAACACACAAACACAATCCAACATCAACCAAATAGGTTTGGGAGATCAAAGAGAGATAAAAGAGAGTTTTCAAGAGTGAAACACTTTCATCTTTCAAAGTGGTTTAGATTGAAACCAATCTTGAGAATCTTGCACTAGCATCCAAGTATTCTCAAGATACTTCTTCTCATCTCAAGGTTCCATTGGTGTGGAGACTTAGAGGCCATATACTTTTGTGGCTCACATGGAGGAGAAAGATTAAGGAGCAAAGATCAAAGAGGAAATCATCAAGAGAAGACCAAACACAAATTGGTTCATATAATTGCTTCAAGGGTAATTAGATCTTATCCTTTCTCTTGAATTTTCATTTATGAAAAACATATCAATGTTCATGGCTTAAGATACTTGGAAGAAGTTTTGTTTTTGAATTTAAACAACCACCTTAGACTTCCGCTGCGATTAATTTCATTAAATGCATGTTTAATATTCAAATGAACTTTGGAAAAATGTTTTGAGCATCCTTTATTTGGAAAAATGTTTTGGGCATCCTTTATTTTGACGAAGCTCCTGTTTGGATTGGTTCTCTTCTCCTTGATGATATCACTGGTGTAGCGAAAGCTAGATTAGTTTGTCCTGTTTCTTTGTAGTTGTTGTTGTGTTCGGGGTTTTTCCCTCTAGTCTACCAAAACTGAGTGGAGAGTGGAGACTAACCCAAAACTGAAAAGGATAAAGCATTCCCACGTTGAGCATTATTCACAAAGGATAATGCCTTAGAAAATCATTACTTTTATTAAAAAGAAATAAATCCTTTATCAAATCCCAACTAACACTAGGAAGCAACAAGTTTAATATGATGTCTTCTTAAATTACACTATGTAGTCAAAGAGTTTGTAGCTGAAATGATTAAAAATAGTTATTCATGTACTCGATGTGTTGTGTTTGATTCTCCTCTTCTTTAATATTGCTTGTATTCAAATCATGAAAGACATAAGACAACTTTAATATAAAGCTTAAAAAAAAATTAACACTGCGACTGTATCTTCCTGGTGGAAGAACAACGCAAAAAGAAGCTGGTTGCAAAAATTTAGATATTTTAAAAGATTAAATTCACCTGAACCACAAAATTATGACACTCCCTACCGACTTCATAGTCAAGACAAATCTTGTAAAGAACCACAGTACACATGTATCATGCACAACCATTATTCCAAGAATTTGTTTGAACATATACATGTATCATGCACAACCATTGTTTTGTTTGCTTCCACTAAAAACCTACCATTCTCAGAGACTAATACGTACAAATTGTCAAGGCATGTATATGTGTAGCACGAGAGCACGAATCTCATCCTACATTATATATATAGCTTTGTTTGTTATTGGAGTTCGAACATGAGATCACTGACATCTTAATACTATACTTTTATTTCTCTATTTCCTTCCGGTATTATTAACTCTTCCCACCTAGCAAACTAACTTTATACACCCAACAAGATTTTAGAAACTAAATAATTTAATCTCAACACCCAGCAAATCTTCAAGGACTACGCATCACCAAATAAACCTAGTTTTGCATTCAACATTTCCACCACTCATTTCTAAACCTCTCTAATCGTGGAGGTTGTTCTTATTTCATTTTACGCCTCACCTTTCTTTTTGGCTTCTTCATATCCGTTAAAAGAAGGTAAAGTATAGCCTGTGGAGTCTGAAATCTGAAGTGACCGCGTGGAACAAAAGAGTACGAAATCTCTTGCCCCTTTGGTTAAAGTGATGATAATGCCATTGATGTCACATTGCAAATAGTTCAAGATCGGCCAGAAAAGCTAATATTATTTCTTTCCAGTTATGGCAGACCAGAGATATGTCTGTCGACATAGCCATGTGGCAGAAGCACAAGGACGATTATGGTTTTGTGGAAGATATGCATGCAGCTGCCCTTGAATTTTTTATATATATTTTTTATTTCTGTAATGGACGTACATACAAACAAATTAATTAGGTCCAAAGCTTGTGATCACATGTCCAACTTTTCCTTATCCGAAGAGGAAATTAGATGAGAAATTCTTTGGTGGGGCTTCGATCGTTAACCAAGATTTTCCTTATCCCAACAGGATTTTAAAATTTTAATTTATAGACCACTTTACCATTTTTTTAAAATATTCTTAGCATTTTTCATATAATGATACTTAACAGGTTTGGTAGAAGGTGATTGTGTGTTCCCATTCACATAGTGACATTTGTGATATTTGTGACACTTGGTACATAGTGACATTTGTGACATTTGTGATACTTAACAGGGCAGCAGTTCCTTCCTCAACAGAGACCAAGAAAGGGGCACTATTTTTTTTTCTTTGAGAAACTTGTAGAATTTACTTCTTAATTGCAAACAAGGATGCTCTTCAATATCATACAAAGGAACTTTCTGGAGGCCAAAAAAAGGGTATTTTATCATTCAGAATATGATGAAATTATAAGCGTGTTTAGCCAATTTTCAAACAGGAAAGATACAAGTATCCTTTCTGCAAAACAAAAAAAAAAAAAAAGGTTATTTTTAATTTGTTTTCAAGAAAGTGGAATTGCCCTCTTCTCTATACAATGATACGGTATCACCACGTCAGCTGGTGATACTCCCACTCAAGATCTATCATGTGTCCTTTTTGAAAAGAAAATTAACAAGAATTTACACCTGGACTTTGTTTTACAAGTTTACCCTTCAACATTAATTATCCTAACCCCTCTCCTATGACGACAACCCACCAGTGAAAGAAGGGTGTTTGATGTTGATATTATTGGAGGGGGACTGCAGCCAAGCGGCGGCAGTGCAAGGTTGGTAGATTGCCGACGGGGGGAAACTGCTACAGTCTTCTTGTTTTCTTTTTCTTGTTTCTTCAGTTTTTATTTTATTTTATTAAGGGTAAAGTGGGAAGACAAAGTCCAACAGTGAAAAAAAGTTAATTTTCTTTTCAAAAAAGCTGACGTGGTGATACTGTATCATTGTATAATTTCTCCTCTTAACAAGACATAAACCTAGCTGATAATTTATTTCTTCATTGTAATATGCACAAAAAAGTATGGAAGACAATATTGCATATCATCTCTCTAGATGCTTCTACAGGTGCTTGTTGGGAAATATCTCAATCCAATTCTACACGTGGAAATATTTTATTGAGCTGGACCACACTTCTATGCTACTGTCCAAAGTAAACATGGCTATAAATAGAGGCACTGGGAAACACTAAACTGCACAGCCATAGGTTCATATAAGCCATAACCATCTTTCTGTTTTCTTCTACCATTAAGCGTTTTTCCAAGAGTTGTTAAACCTGTAAGCCATTTCGATTCACCATGCTAGGCATACCACAAAATGGGGTGAGCAAGGTGACCTCAGCAGTCACCAACACTGCTCACCACACTGAGGGTGAGCTGAGCCTCTTTACCATGTCTGACAACAAAATTTTGGAG